>VZDJ01007755.1:4787870-4857563 GCA_008694505.1 Cyanoderma ruficeps
TCCTTCTTTCTTTCCTTCTTTCTTTCATTCTTTCTTCTCTTTCTCTCTTTCTTTCTCTCTTTTTTCCTCCCTTTCTCTCTCTCTCCCCTTCATCTTTCTCTTTTTCCTCTCTTTCTCATTGACTGCCTGCCTTGCCAGCTTTCTTTCTGTCTTCCTCTTTCTGTCTTTTTCTTTATTACATTTTTTTCTTTGTCTTGCTTTCTTATTTTTGGTTGGTTGGCTGTTTGCTTCATATACCATATGACCTTGCTTCATTTTAAAAGCAACAGGATCCTTTAATGACAACAATGATCATGACCAACAGGAAAGCCCCTTTTAACAGGGCCTAGCTCTGATTAGCAATGTGATCCTCACAATATTTTTGAGCCAAACCACTGAAATGGGAATGGAATTTGTTTTTCCATCCAGAGAGGAGAATGTTGCCAGCTATGGTCCCAGCACTTCACTCACTGTGTGGGTGGAGGCCTGCTGGTGCAAGCTGAAGAAGTCTGCTTCACTGCATCCTCAAGGATCAGGTAAGAAAAATCAGGGAAGGATCAGCAGGTGAGGTACAGACCCTGCTGAGCTCCTGAGAGGTCCAGCTGCTGAGCTCTGACATCTGGGGCAGCCTTGGTGTTGCTCAGTTAGTCCTTTGTTCAAACCCAGGCATAGCACACCCACTGAAGAGCTGAGCCAGATACCAAGGTGGGGTAAAGACAGAGGCCGTATGCCATCCATGGAGAAAAAAACCCCATACAATTCCATTTCGTGAGGAACTTTCAGAGTTGTCTTTCAGAGTGTTTTGCAACATAACCTCAGTTGCCAAGGACAATCCAGGTACCACTAGGCTTACACACAACTTCATTTCTGAAGGTAAGGTCGAGTGACCAGAGAATGCTTGAGGGCTGACAAAAGCTTTTAGCATCCTTAGTCCTGTCTTAGGCTGTCACAGAGACTTACTGGTGTTTCCTTTGCAGAATAATTTGATTATTCCAGGAGAGGACTGCTGGAGGCAAGGAATTCCACGCACCTGCAGGCTGAATCCACCAAGGTGACAGTCAGTTGTGCAAAGGCACGTTTGCATGGAGATCTGAATGTATTTCAAACTGATTTACTTCATAATTGTCCCATTTCTCTCACTGGTGAACCACTTGGACAGAAGTTAGATTTATTTGAGTTTAAATGGGCATGAAAACAAGTGGCGAGGCTGGAGGCAAGACTAGGTGCATCTGATCTACAAAACATGTAAGATTACTTCTGGGAACTTCTGAGCTGAGGCTTTGTCAGGGAAAGGGCATGGAGGCTTTTGACATCTCTGACCCTGTACACACCAACACATAACACCAGACCTTGTTAGCACAGGGAAGAAGACCACCATTAATGTAGCGGTTAGTTCCCTACTTCTTGTCTATAACCCTGAATTAAAGACCTTAGTGAAGAATGGCATGCAGTTTTTCTGAGAGGTCAGTTCACTGAGGCCAACCTTATTTATACCAGTTTGATTGGCCATCAGATTTGGAAAGCTGTGTGCTTGAACAGCCAGAGGTTCCCTGAGGCACATTTTTTACATCACCAAATAGGTTGTGGGGTATCCTTGCCTCCCTCTTTTTACTCTAGCTAGAGGAAATTTTGCAGGGATTATCCAGTGTAATAGCAGAAGCTCATGCATGAGATGAATCTGGACCCAAGTGCTCACACATCACAAGACTTGGGCACCATTTTTGGTGATAAACACAGAATTATGCCACCAGCATGAGACCAGGCACAGTGAGAAACATGGACCCTGCAACACATTGTTATCATATCCACGCTGTTGATTCTGATTCTCTGATAAAGTTAATTGACTGAGTCAGGGCAAATTTGCTCCACACCTGCTCTGGACAGAGCAAGCTCAACCAGCTCCAATCAATCACTCCCACCAGGAAACTGGCACAAACAGTGCTTGTTCAGCTGGTGCCAGCAGCTGAACTTGATGGCACTGGTACAATCCCAGGGCGTGAGGGTGTGGGATGTGCAAATGACCCTGGGGGAACCACATCAGAATCTTACACTAAGCCACTTTATTTTTTACCCTTAAGGTACATTTCCTGAGCCTTTCTAATAAACTTTGCTAGTCTCAGTGTCATTCAGTTAAAGCTCTGGCAGCATTTCCTTCACATGAAGTGTAATTTATTTCATTTGCTATCTGTCCATTATCAGATTGGTTCTAGGATGGACCAAGAGTGTCCACGTTTAACATCCTTATCTGAGGGCCTTCAGCAGGAGACGTGGCTGCACTTTTCTGTATGGGTAGGGCATGCAATCCAGGAGTCCAGGAAACTCTGCCTTGCATTCACTGGATTCATTCATCAAGAGTTCACACCAGAAAGGGGTTGTTTAGAAAGGGCTATTGGACACACCACATCTGCCTCATGCTTTGTTTTATGAATATTTCTGAGCCTTTTAACCTGTTTTCCTTGCCCTCCTGTCTGTACACAAAGCATTCCATTCAAAACCCACTCCTCTTCACAAAGGGAAGCCTCTAAAACCTCTGACACAAACCTGTGGTAGCCTGTGGCTGTCCTACACAGTGGTTCCCAGTGCATGGAATGAAAAGCAATTGGACATAGGCTCCAAGAAGAGTGGAGTTCTGTCAGCCCCCTGCAACACAGCTATGACATGGATTATGGCAGCCTTGACAAATCCAGGCTCTTGGGTCAGGCAGAAAACTGGTTAAGAGCTGAAACTCTTCTCAAGGCAGCTGCAGAAGGTTAAACTCTGTATTTGCAGACAGTAGGTGGCAGAAGAAAGGGAGGCAGACAGCACCAAACCTTATAAATCATGTCTGCTTTTGAAGCCCTTAAGTGTGTTACTAGCTTTTTGTCAGCAGAGAGAGGAGCCTGAGTAGGATCCCTCCTTTGGAGACAATTCAGACCACACAGCAAACTGAGCAGAGGAGGGATGTGCATTGAGCTCAAAGATAATTTGACAAGAACAGCAGCAGCAGCAGCAGCAAGAGCAGCTGCAAAAATCCTAAAGCCCTAAATGGGCAACTACATAGCAGGAGGCAAATAGACTGTAAAGTAAAATATATTGTATGGAAAAAAAAAATTAAACATTTGAATCCTTTCAGTTCTGTTTACAGGCTGTAGCTACAGACCCTCATCCTCTACCAAATATGGATTTGCTAAAAAACTCTTTATGCAGTTTGGGATCAGAAGCTTCAAACAAGACCAGGTGGCACTCAAGGGGTTATTGTGATTTACACTCTCTCATGATAACTTGCTTGTGTGCCCAGAAGTCCAATCAGAAATCAAGGATCACATTTATGATTTTAGACTGGATGCTGACAAACAAACCTGGGCATGGGCAGAAACAATGCTATCAGCCCTCCTGTCCTCACCCCAGTTTTCATGGGCACAGTGGTGGAGTGCTTCTCTTTGAGCTGGGCTCTGAAGACTCTCATGCTGGAGTTCAGCTGTCCCAGAGATTTTAATTCCTCGAACATCTGGTCTCCGTCTGCTACAGGAAAGATGGTGGGCCAGATGGAAAATCCTAGTGGCTGCAGACAGCCTGGGGGGCACCTATTACATCGTTCTCAAAGATGATTTGAAAATGATAGATCACAGGACCTAAAGAGCTTTCACATAGAAGACCTGATATCACTATAAATAAAGTGCTTTTTGGTGTTGTGGGGTTTTTTTCCCAATTTTTTCTAGGGGAAAGATATTAATACATGTAAGATATAAGAGATGTGTTCACGAGACATTCAGCAGGCCAACCATGCCTCTAGGAAAAGGAAAATAAAAGGCAGATAGTGAGCCTGGGTTTTTTTACACAGTGTAGTTGTTAGTACACCCTGCTTCTGTTTGTCAACCATTTCAGATGGCCACTTCCAAACCAGTTTGGGAAGAGACAGGCTTGAGGTGTGGGCCCATGTGAACTTCATGAAGTTCATCAAGGCCAAATGCAAGTTTTTGCACCTGGGTCAGGGCAATCTGAAATATCAGTGCAGACTGGAGAATGAAGATATTGAGAAACACCCTGTGGAGAAGGACTAAGTAATCCTGATGGACAGGACTCAAAAAAGAGCACTTGCAGCCCAGGAAGTCAGCTGTAGCCTGGGCTGTGTCACAAGAAGTGTGTCCAGCAGGTTGAAAGAAGGTAGACTTAGATTGGACATAAGGAAGAAATTTTGTGAAGAGCATGATGAGACATTGGAACAGGTTTCCCAGAGCTTTTGTGGATGCCTCTGGAAATGTTTAAGGCCAGATTCAATGAGCTTTTGAGCAATCTGACAGTGGAAGATGTCCCTGTCCGAGGCAGAGAGGACTGGATTAACTGATCTTTAGAGGTCTCCTCTGACCCAAACTGATCTGTGGTTCTAAGGGTCCAAAAGTAATTTCTGCCACTTCATGCCCTAAGGGTAATATGGCCTGCAAACAGGTTTGGCTCCCCTCATGCTGGATAGTCATCTCAGACCATCTTGGAAGGCTTTGTGTTTCCAGATGCCCAACCTGCCAGCACGCTGTTCTTTTCTTAGTGTAATCGTGCATGTGCTATGTGTGGTGCCTGTACCGCATCACTCGTATTATTTTAGGTATTGTAAACCAGCAAAATAAGCACCAACTTGCAACTACATCTTAGGGCTACCAGGGGCTGGAGGAGACAGAGGCCAAGTGCTCAGAGCTCTGGGTGAAGCCATTCTGCTGAAGATGGGTTTGGCCTTAGCAGTGTGGGTATCCATCAGTCTGTGCCACTTTGTCTTGGGGACCAGGGACTCCCACTCCCTTTACTTGCCTAGGAGTGCAGATATATCCTAAAAGCTTGAACCTTCATCACTGGGATCATCTCAGCTGAGGAGTGAAGGTTGCACAACTTCCTCAAGATGTGAAATGATGGAGGAAACTTTGTTCTACTGAACTGGACAAACCAGACAGTACAGAGGGTCAGCAAATTCAGGGACAGACAGAGATTCAATGTGATTGGTTTCAGTCCTTGGATTTGTTTTTTTTTTTAACCTTTCCAATCAATGATAATCGGAGACTGACCATGCATCACTTACTGCCATCACTAAGAAGGATCTGGCAGCTTCTACTTTGGGATTACAGAAATTGTTCTTTCAACTCCAAATCAGTGGTGCTGCAGTTTGAATACAAACCTGACTGAGGTTCAGTAGTTAATAGAAATGCAGTGTAACAAAGTCTAGTGCTAGATCATGTTTATGTTATGCTGTCAGAAAACCAGAAATCAATCCAATTTCAAATGAAAGGTGGACAACAGCTGCCAGAACTGCTGCTGGAATGAAACCCTGGAAGGAAAAAGGAAGGGTATTAGCATAGGGTAGTCAGAACAGCTTATTTACAAAAAATATTGTCAGTTGAAGGAAGGGACCAGAACAGGAAGGATTTTATTTCATAATATTCACAATATTTAATTCACATTTTCACAGGATTTTATTTCAGCCTATATTGTGATTCTTAAGCAGTTACAGAAAAAGGTTTATCAAAAATAGAACAAAAAAACCCAGAAGAAACAATCTTGGAACTGGGAAATCCGGGATAAAGATAAGAGGGATGTTTTAATGGCTGCCAAGAAATTGTGAGTTTTCAAACAGTTAAGGAATTTCTATAAAACATACATAATTAAAGCAAAAGGACATAAAGACTATCCCCACCACACAGGTGGTGAAGAGATTTATCCCTTTAGATCAAACTTGACACAGATTATCTGCTGAAGTGTTTGAGAAACCTTCATGTTCTCACATTCTGAGACAGCCTTGCTACGACTAAACAGGAGATTTTGGTATTTCAGGTAATTTTTGCTGGTTTGTCTGGAACAGCAGGCACATTTTAGAGCCTCAGTCTCAGCTATGTGGACATAGCTTTATCAGTTCACAGTAAAGAGCACTCTTCTTCAGTCTATTTGTTATAAACTATCACTCAAGTAATAAATACCCATTGGTAAAACAGGGCTACAGAGTAATTTTATTATCGTGTTTAGTATTTCTATTACAGAATAGTGGCAATGAAACAGGGTTAATGCAACCTTAGATCTTGCTTGCAAGAGCAACACAGAAAAATCTGCTGTAAACTGAGAGAGATTGAAACTTAAAAAAAATGAAAGAGAGAGAGAAGGGAAAACCAGAATGCCCTAGGAGCTGCCACCACTTGATAAAAACAGTCTGTGTATATGTGAGGATATTGGTTGTGTCATGAGAGGTAGCCTGGTGGTCATAGGAGGTTGTAAATCCAGATGGACACATGCTCTGCCAAGAGGAGAGCAGACAAGAGGCATTAAGTCAATTGTTTTGCACAAGACATTTTCAGGCAATGACCAGCAGGTAGAGTTGACCGAGTCCCAAAATACAGCACAGTCAGGAAAAGGCTGTGTCAGAGTAGACCCCGAGTTTGAAATGACAAATGCGTAACTCTAATTCAGCATCGATTCCGTTAATTAACTTAATAGCTCATTTGCAAGTGTTTGAAGGTCTTTGCTATCTTAACCATAGGAAAATGATGAAGATAGGAATGCTGTGTGCTGTCTAAGGGAAGGTGTGGGGAAGTGTGTTGTAGATGGTGCTGGCACATGCCTTTTGGAAACAACTGTTGGGTTGCGCTCCCGTAGTGCCGTACTGATCCGCTCACGCACAGGCAGTGCGTGGAACAGACCTCTGTTGGGCTCCTTGGCTCTTAATGAGTCTAAACAACAGCTGTTCTCTCTTTCTTTGGGCCAAAGTCAAATGCTGAAACATAAAACATGTGGGTTACAGTGCCATGGAGGGAGTGTGCAATTCATCCTCCTGTAGCTGTGGCAGGCATGTGCACTTGTGTGAACAGCATTTACATGCATACGACAGTCTTGGGGAGGGCAGGAGAGTCACAAACTACAGATTATGGTTAAAAAGCCCAAAGGAACCACTGCAAGTTTTTAATTGAACCTCCTGTGAAATGCATAAGACTGCAGTGAATTAATTTGTTTAAACTAGATCATGTATGTGGAAAAGAAAATCCTAATGTTTCAGTTTCTCTGTTAATGCAGGCTAACCTTAGAGATAGCTGTTCTCACTTTTTAAAACATGTCACTTTCTCCTGGTTTGAATCTGGTTAGTTTCCGCTCCTTAGCAATGCATTGTTGCACCTCTCTTAGCCAGACTGTAGATCATTCTTATTAATGTTAACTGAGTTGTCAACTTGCCACTTGTTGAAGTCAAACCCTTCAGTTTATCATAGTAAAACACACCTCAGGGAGTCTTCTGATTAGCTGCTGAACTCTTTCTTTATTGTTAGCTGCCTTCTTGAGGAGGAGCAGCAGAACAGGACACTGTGCTCCAACTGCACTCCTTCAAGGAATTAGTAGTTGACTGGATGTCTGAGTGCTGAGCCTGAATACAAGGCTGCTCTCCCCTGCTTGATATTCCTTGTTTATGTATCCAAAGATTGCAGCAGACCCTAAATTTCACTTTAAACAGTGTTCAGCTCTCTGGCCATTTTTTCCCTTAATAAAACCAGCCCTCTTTCTTTGTCAAGCTGACAGTTACAATCAACTTAGTAGTTTTGTTTAAGATGATGTGGGCAGGATATTACCGTGGTTTTAGTAATCTTGAACTTTTCCAATATTTTACAAACTATAGAATAGATTAAGCTTCTTTGTCAACTCTTGTGAAATTCTTGTACACAAAATGTCAAGTTTATCTTTTCACCTAGTTCAGAGGTTTCAGCTGCTGAGAAGGTAGCAGAGTAACTGAAAAATTTCAACAAAGTCTGATTATCCTCACCATTAACATTTTTCACAAGTTCTAAATGAACTATATTCATTGCTAGCTATTGAAACTTGCAAATCAGACAATGGTTGAGGTTAGAAGCTGCCTCTGGAGGTCATCAGGTTCAAACCCTCTGCTCAAGCAGGGTCTGTTACAGGATGTTTCCTCAGACCATTTCCAGTTGCCTTCTGAGTAGCCTCACAGGTGAAGATTCACAATCCCTCTGGACAAGTTATTTCAATCTTCGTCTACCCTCACAGTAAGAAAAAAAGTGTGAGCTTTCTTTGTGTTTAGATGGAATTTCATGTTTTCAATTTATAACCATTGCCTCTTGCCCTGGCTGTGGCTATTGCTGGAATGAATCAGTCTTCTTTGTTTTTTTTTTAATTTTCCATCAGATATTTACAAATGTTGATAAGATCCCCCCTGAGCCTTCTCCAGACTGACTGTCCTAGCTCTTTCAGCCTCTCCTCACACAAAAGGTGCTGTAGACCCTTCATCACCTTTGTTGGCCCTGCACTGGATTAACTCCAGTAAGTTCATCTTCTCTTATATTGGGGAGCTTAGATCTGGACAGATTGCTAAACATGTCTCACCAGTGTTCAATGGAGGAGAAAGATCAACTTCCTCAACCTACTGTCAATATTTTTCCTAATGTAATCCAGGATAATGTTGGCTTTTTTTTTGCTTCAGTGGTGACTTATACTCAGCTTGCTGTCCAAGGACCCCAAGATCCCTCTTTACAGAGTTGTTTTCCTGATGGTTGTTCCCAGCATGTGCTGCTCCCTGGGGTTATACCGATATCTAAGTACAAGAATTTGCATTTCTCCTTGTTGAACTTCAATAATTTCCTCCCTGCCCAATTTTCCAGCCTGTGGAGGTCAACTCTGAATAGTAAAACTCCGGTGCATGACACATGCCTCAGTTTTTTGTCATCTGTGAACCAGATGAGTGCATTCTCTTCCAGTGTCCAGGTCAGTAGTGAGGCTAAACAGTTTTGGCACCTGTGCGGTGTACCCTGTGGTATACCACTAATAATTTGACCACAAATGAAATTTATGCTGCTGATCGTAACTCTCTAGCCCCAGTTATTTACTCAGTTTTCAATTCATCTCACTTTCCACTCTCCTAACTTTTAGTTTATCAGTCGTTCTATAATGATGACCACGAGACAGTGTCAAAAGCTTTACTGAAATCAAGGTAGACAACAGCAACTTCTCTTCCCTCATCCATCAACCAGCTGTCTCATTATGGAAGGCCATCACAGTGGTTAAACATGACTTCCCCTTCATAATTCTATGCTTATGGCTTCCAAGTACTTTTTTCTTTGGAAAGTGTTTCCAGGCAGATTTTCATCATCTTCTCAGTGACTGAGGTGAGGTTGATCAGCTCTTTGTTCTTGCCCTCCTTGAAGATAAGAGTGATACCTTCCATCTTCCATTCTTCAGAAACTTCACCTGCATGACCAGACCTTGCAAAGATAATCAAGAGTGACCTCGTGATGAAATCCAAGTTCTTGCAGGACTCATTGTGTATGTTTAATTTGTTTAATTGTTCCTTAACCTGTTCCCTAACCTCTTCCCTCCTCCACCAGGAGTGAGTCTGGCTTTTCTTTGTTGTTGAACAGGCCTGGGGTTCCTGAAGACTTTGCTCCTTTGGGGAGGCTGAAACAGCCCCTTCTGTGTGTCCACTGACATGAGATCACCTGCTTCATTCAGAAATAGACTCACATTTTCCTTGTTCAACCTTTTATTACTATAAGAAATTGGCAGGGCATCTTCTGGTTGCCTTGACATCCCTCAGGAAGGCCAACTCTAGGGGAGCTTTGGCTTTCCTAACATCATCCCTACATGTCCAGACAACATTCATACATTTCTTCTTTGTAGTCTGTCCTAGATTCCAACTCTCATATACTGCCTTTATGCTTTGGAGCTCTGTCATATGTTCCCTGTTGAGCCAAGCCTGTATCCTAATACATCTACATTTTTTTTCCCTCTGAGTACTGGTGTGAAGGATTGTTCTCAGAGGATGCTGTCCTTAAAGACCTGCTACCTTTCTGAGCTACTTTAGCCTTCAGAGCTGCCTCCCACAGGATCCTACCTGTAAGATATCTGAATAAATTGAAGTCTGCTCTTCTGAAGAACAGATTTTATTCTACTTGTCATCTTCCCCAATGAGTGTGAATTCCTACGGAGATTTACCAAATTTATGTTCACTTAGAATGGTTTAGGGAAATGAAAGACCAAGATTCAGTAATTGCTTAAGGACATAATTTTGGCGTTTGGGTTCCAAGCATGTATTTTGTGTTTATGCCACAGTAGAAATTCCTTGAAGTCAACTTAAGACAGACAATAAAATGCCTTTTGCAAAGGATGGGCGAAAAAAGATACATTTTGTCATCTCTGATGCTTTAGACAAAAAAGGGATCCTTCCTCCTTCTCATTGAGGTCACTGCATGGAACGTGGTTTCTTGCAGGGAATGTTGAGCATATCTTGGCAGGTGGCAATGACTCTCAATAAGCAGCATGGATGGGTCACCTCATTTTGGATAGAGAAGAGTTTGGGAATATTGATGCAACCTGTACTGTTACATTTGCTTTCAGGGTCATCAAATGACCATGATTTATTTTATTTACTGTCACAGATACTGCACATCTGACACTAGTAAAATTTATTTTTGTGAAGGTCTTTGTGGTTGCTGTTGTTGTTATTATGTTTATAAGTCTTTAAATGAAGTCTTTAAATGAGGTTTTCCAATGTCTTTAAGATTAAATTGAGGCCTTTCCATATATTTTCTTGTGATGATCATGGTATGGACTCCCCATAGGGCTAAATTCCATTCATAATTGTAGAGAAAATAAAAGAGAATGAGACTGGAAAAGGAGTAGGTTTGCAGATTGCTTTTATCTTCTTCTTTTTTTTTTTTTTTTAATAAAGTGAATTGCAAAAGTTCTTCTTAGGTCATTCTAAGCTGGCTTGTAAAATAGTGGGGTGCAGTTTAAAGTAGTGTTACTTTGGATCAAATGAACATGAAGTAAAATTTGCAGTAACTGGAGGTACTGCGTTTGACTTATTTTTTAGAGCAGTGCCAGGACACTTGCACTGCAAAGGCCTGTGCTATATATGCGGTATGAATAAACAACATTTCTCTCTTAAAAATCTAGCAATCTCACTCTTTTTAAAAGCACTAAAATTATTTAAGATATAAATTATTTGTATTAAAATATTAGAAGCTGAAAAAAATCCAAGAAATATATATTGACTAAATAGGTGCCATTCCTGTGTCTCAGAGAGCTATGAATTTTATAACCATACATAAACAATTACAAAGTGCACTCTGCTTTAGAGAAATGCACCAAAATAGTAAAAGGTTCTATTAAACTAGCAAAAATCAGTGAAATTAAAAATGAATTAAACCTTGCTCTGACCTTATTGTTTTGAAAACTCCCTGTTTCTGGAATTTGCAGGTTTAATTTTTGTATCTTTTATTTCCTTTTTTGGAAATGAACAGTTGACAGTCTGCTTTATATGCAGCATGCATAGCACATAAATAGCATTCAAATTAAATTCTACACCAGCTGTACATACCCCATACATGTGGTTCGCGAATGTTGCTGACTGCAAATGGTGCATATTTTGATTTTCAGTTGATATCTAAAACTGTGAATTATCTTCTGAATATGTAGTGTTTTGCTTTCAATCCCTAGATTACATTTATATCAAGCAAAATAAATACAACTGTCTGATAATCACAACCTGGTTTTCTTCAACAAAGGTAAAGATTAGTTCTTGGCAAAGTGACCCCAAGTCTTGTCTTCTTCAAGGCGAGAGTCTCATTTTGGGCAGGAAAGGGAAGTTTGAAATGAAAAGTAGCCACAGAGGGGAAAACCCAGCATGCTTCTACATGCTGCAGCCTGTTAACCTGAAGCCTCTCGAATAAGGGAGTGCTGTTATGGCAGTCAGGTCCCAGTGTACCTTTAATGTAGTAAGGTTTGGTACTCAGCTATTAGCTCTTTCAGGCATGCTCATGCTGCTTGACATTTATATAACACTGACTCCCAGAAACCTGTTCCAGCATCCACTGGGCCCAGTATAAAACCTGTGAGGATTTTTTTGGATGTGGCCTGTGTCTGGTTCTTCCAATATCCTGGTCAGGAATATGGCAGGGAGCCATCAGAGGGAGGAGAAGTAGCCAGATGGCACCAGTACACTGTTGCTTTGGCATTTTTTTCTGGCCAGCTGACTGGCGCGATCTCTAAGGAGGATTTTTGTTTGTTTGTTCATTTGTTTTGTATCTTTTCAGGTAGACTGTGGACCTGACTTAAACTCACTGGCAGCTTGATCACCTTACAGATTTTCCACCTTTTCGTTTTTTATTTGTTGTACACAGTGTTGGGGGAAATTTACTTTGGTATACTAAAATCTTGCCCTGATTTCATATTCATCTTTCATACAAAAGCCTTGTTGGCTCTAAGGAGTGCCATATGCTTGAAAGACATGCAACACTGATATTTTTTTTTCTATCAGCATGTCTATGAACATTGTAAAAATTCAAGACAAACCTCAAAAGGAGCTAAGACGTACATAGATATTTATGTCCACACACCTCAGAAGGAGATAAGACTTATATAGATATTTATCTCACAGCAAAGAATTTATTTTAAATTCTGTCTGAGTTTGAAAATAGCTTCTTTCACTGGCTGTATCTCAGATGTTGGCATCTTCCTTAACAAACTGTGGGGCTTGAGGGGAATCTATGGGTGCTCCCTCCTGAGAGGGGATGTAGATGTAAGATTTGTCTCCACATCTTCTGATCTGGCCAGACATGAGCCATTTCTGGTCTATATAACTGTGTTAACATTGCTCTGTGCTCAAGTCAGTAAGGCCTGGTGACAGGCTGTGTATATTACTGGTTTGTGTCTAAACAGCTTCGAGACTGAAGCTGGCTTGGGTCCAGTCTTTTGAGAGCACCGACCAAGCCGCCTGCGTGTATCTGCACCTGTCCACGTGGATGCATTATAAATTGTATACCATGCACTACAACTCGCTGCTTGTAAATGACATATTGTGACACCTCCTCCCTGAAACACATTTTTCCTCCACCTAAGCCTTTCAGCAATAATCCAACACAAAAACAACATGACTAAGAGAATAAGTGCATCTCTGGGAGTTACCACTTCTCCTTTTTGTTTGAACTCTGTGATCTGCCTAATTGAGAGATTGATCTTGATTAGTTGTGAGCACCCACGGTTCCTTCTGATGGGAGCATATGGTATTGTACTGTATGTGCTTTGAGCCAGGAAACAGATCTCTCACTACCCCCTTTACACACAGGGCTGACATTACTATGAAGACAGGCAGCAGTAGTATAATGCCTTCCAGCAACTGTGAAAAGTGTCTGTGTGATTCAGATGCTTTTCTGCTTACTGATAATTTAGTTATAATAGTACCTTAAAAAGTGGTTCGTCAACCTCCTCAAAACAAACAGTCTTGGGTCATCCATCTACTTGCACCCTTACAGGTGATGATGTTCCTTCTGGTTTAGTATATCGATGGTGAATGAGTGACTTCAGTATAAAATGTAACTGTCAAAACATTCAATTAAAGCTGCTTTAGGCAAATATGTTTTCAACACTTCAGTTACTGATTCTTAAATACTCTGTTCAGACTTAGGTGGTTGATACTGAACCCATTTCAGTGACTGATTCTGGTAGGAGACAGCAGCAGCAGCTCGGTTGTTCTATGAGATGGAGAAGATAGGAAGCAGCTGCATTCGTGGTCTGCAGATGTTCGAGACAACACCAGTCAGGAAACTGCTAACTACCTTTAATTGATCAGCTCACCAAAGTGGGGAAGTGAGCGCTCACATCTGTGGCCCATTCTTATGACATGTTTCCTCCTCACTAATTCTTGCTACTGTCTGGAAGCTTTCCAGACTGCTGCTAGTGAACAGAAGACAATTATTTTGTAAAGAAGCAGGCATTTCCAGCTTTTGACGGGTCTTAAACAACTAAGCAGAGATATTTTCTGTTAAAATAACTAGCTAAAGTGAATCAACTGTACTTAGAGAGGATTTTAATTGGATTTTAAGGTTCGCTACTTCTGTACGACCCCTTAAGCCTTGGTACATCACTTGCTGTGCTGAAAATCAAGTGGGGTTAAAAGTCTTGCAAAAACTGAAATGAAGTTATGTATCAGACCACTGTAAGTCACAGGCAAGAGGAAGCAATACAAGTCATGTTTAGTCTGCAGGGCCAAATGCAAACGAACTTTCTCCTCCCTTTATTGAGCAATGAAGCTGTGAATGCTTTCCTAAAGCCATGCAGTTCTATGCTCAGCTATGCCTCCAGGTAGCAGAGAGAAAAGACCTGACTTGAGAAAGTAAACTTAGTTTCAGATACTACTCCAGCCGTGGGGCTTCTGTGGGTCCCATTCAGATTCAAATCTCCTGTGTCTCTCTTTACCCCCAGGGCTTCCTAATCCTTAGCTCAACCAGGACGGAGTTTGCTCTGGGTCCCCAGGGCTACCTCTGCCTTGGAAATGCTAATGTACCCTGGGCATGGCTGTCGCTGATTAGGACCATCCCAGCGCTCAACTGGAAATAGGCTAATCCCCAAACACATTGTTAGCCCGTGGCTCAGGCTGAGTAAAGTTCAAATCCCAGACTCATCCCATATTTGGCATCTCTAAGCATTCTTTAAGCCCTCATAGTTTGGGAGAGATGCTTATAAAACCTGTCTGCCTTTGGGGTGATAACGTGGCTGCTCCTAACCTTGATACTGACAGTTTCGGTGATAGTGACAGTAATTTTAGAAAGGTAAAGATGGATTTAGAAATCAGAGTCTATTCTGTGAATCTGCGAGGTGAAATGTTCAACAGTAATAATAGGTGGAACTTCTTGTAACTGGATGTTGCTGAGACTAGGACTGGATCTCTATAGAAGTAATAATATCCAGACTTATAAGTAGTAAAACGCCCAACATTTGTTGTGAAGTTGATTCCTTTTCTTGGAGACTTTTCATCGCTTGGTGAGGTTGAACTTTGTTTCTTTATGTTGCATTGACATCTGGAAACAAAGATTTATCCATATCTGAAATTTGGCAGCCTAGTAAGGCCTCTGACCAATGTAACTGTGTAAAAGTACATTGACTGGAATCAGCATGGGAAAAGTTTACTGTTGTGTTATTCCAATACATTCATTTCCTTTACCTGGACATCAATATAATGAATCAAGATACAATGTGAAAAAAAACCAACCTAAACTAGGAAAAGCAAAATGGTGTAATCTATGATGCAAAGTAAAAACCAGCTATTTATCTCAAGTATGAATGTTTTTCAGTTTGGAGCACAAGTTTCTATATCATTTGGAATTACCAGAAAACGAGGAAATACCGTATTCCTTGTTTTCTATCAGAAGTGTAGAAGGTATGAAACCAGAACTTGGACAAAAAAAGGTAGAAGAAATACTTTTTTTCTTCAAAAATATGCAACTGCTAAACATGAAATACTGGTCTAAAGTGTTACCTATATGAGAGGAGCTAATGAGAGATTGCTGGAATTATCTGTCCCAACCTGAGGATAAGGATTCTACTGGGGCTCCAGATTAGATATGGAGAAGTCTCTGAGGGGTAGAGCTGACTTGCTACTGTAAATATAGCTGATGGAGAGTGTGGGAGCTCATGCCAATTTGACATGCAAAGGCAAACAGAAGGATGTGGAAAAAGCCCACATCTTTTGGCAAAAGCTTGACTAAGCCGTGCCTTTGCTACTGCTGAAAAATAGTCCAGGACAGGCTTCTGGCAGTGAGGCCACACACCATGATATGTTCACTTCCACATGCCTGAATTCTTGTCCCCCTTGAAACAGGGGGTGGCTCTATCCAACCCACCACCTGGGCATGCATCCTGGCAAGTGCTGTGCTCTGAGCCATACCCAGGCAGTGCAGGCTACTGCTGTTGGGCACGGACCAAAACTGCACCAAGGAACATGCTGACACAGTGACTGATCATGGGCTTGAGCCCTTGCGTTATCCGTGCAGTATAGCGTCTGCCTGAAAGAGCATGATGGAGCTCTTGAGCATGTGTCCCTTAAGCAGGTTCTCCTCAAGTGTTAATGTTCTGCCCCTTATATCTTCTTTATGTGTCTCGTCAACTTTTGGTTACCCTTTAAACCAAAATATTTTCTCTAGGGACATTTTGAGGGGCAATTTTAATCCACAGTGTGAAAGTGGGGTATTGGACAATGAATACCACAGCTACTGCTCCATGCATTGTTCAGTCTCTGATTCGTTGAGCTTTCTGCCTGGGAGCCTCCAATTTTGCAGTTCAAGGTCTAAGGCTGCTTCTGTCTATATATATAAACAGGTTGTATATGTGATTGATTGACTGGCTGGCTGTTTGACTGACCAACTGTGCCTGTTCACAGCAAGAGGAGATTTTGGTATCCAGGGTGCTGCTTGATCCTGTCTGTCACTTATGCCACTTTGCTGAAAATATGGGATAAATGCTGTAGAATTTGCCCCGCTGTTCAACTAGCAATGTCTTGTGCTGAGAAACATCTTATGTATTTGGAATGCTCTGCATATCTCTATATTCTGAATGATCCTGGGTTAGGGTAATTACTCATTCTTTTGTTAATACTGATGAGTACTGCAAGTATTTCCCATGCATATGCTAAGTGATGTTCATGACAAAGTGTCTTTTCCTTGCATGCAGTGTGTACAAAATGGGCCTAAATGCACTTCCATGGTAAATTGCACACATTGAGGTGTAAGTTTTTGCAGCATTTGAGATCCTTGTGGTGTGGGGTATTTTTCTCCTGAAAGCAGAGGACTTCACATGTGGTCTCCCTTCTGAACAGTTGCTCCTCATTATTTCTCAGTTTTACTTTGGATGTATCTAGCTTGACTGCCCACTGCCTGCAACTGCATAATTCCGTGGGATATTCTGGTTTTGGAGCTCTGAGTTGGAGGGTTGATCTATAAATCTGGTCAAGAAATCTCCAGAAGGTCAGTGTGGAATAAATAGCAACAGTGAAATGTTCTCCCTTTGTTTCATTATTAGTAGATGGCCTGATTCTGCACTTTCAGTGAGACAAATTCAGCATTGACATAATTCAGAAGTAGTTCAGTTTTTATGGACTGATGATAAAGTTGGACTGATACCAATGTCAGGCTGGCATAACGGGTTTAAAGATGGACATAAGAAACATAAGCCAAGAGTTATAGTCTAGTTTTTGATTTCCCCATAATGTGATCCCACTCTGCCCTTTTTCTGAGTCAACTATAATCCACCTAACTGAATTAGCCAGAGACTATATATAATCTCACGTCTCTGGCTTGGTAGCTGGGGCTCAGTGTTGTGTCATCAATAGTCACAAGGTTTGGCATCACCTTGGAGAGCAGAGGGCAAAAAATGTCCTTTTTTATTGTGCCTTCATGGCACCGCCCTTGTGGCATTGGGCTACTTTGCCAGTAGTTCTGTGCAGTCACTAAAACTAGTCAGGAAGGTTAAAAAGAAGGAAGAGTGGGCAAAAGCATTTAATGTGTGATAAAGTAAGTGATTTTATAACTGATTTTACTACTTAAAGTTCAAACATTATTTTCACTAGCCTTTGTCGGGTGTAAATGAAGATGAAAGAAGTTGGACAGGAGGAGACTAGAGTACTGCAGGATGCTTCAGGAATCACGTCTTTAAGGGTTATTAAACACAATTTGTTTTTGTCAGATTTCAATTTGTCTGTGTTTTAACAAATCCTAGAAACTTGGGCTCTGACATTTTGTATATCCCTATTAATTATTCATTCCTGAGAATCTGTACTTGTTTGACCTTAAGAGTTACTGCCTGTTTACATTGAAGAAGACCCAGTAAGACTTGTCATATATCGTCCTTCACAAAAAATAAAAAAAAATCTGAGTCTTTCTCCCTGGGTAAATGAGGAAATAAAACAACCTGGGCTGGGTCAATGGTTTTAATACTTGTGGGAAACTCTTAACATGCTGCAGAAGCAGCATCTAAGGAATCTGCTGAGATAGCTGGATCTGCAGTTCTAGGTTAAACTTAGGGATACAGGACCACACTTCATCAATGCTATGTGGGATGAGCTGACCCTTGTGCAGAGTGCCACCAGAGGACTCATGCATCACTTATGTCTGACAAAGTGTCCTAAGTGGAACTTTGGTGTTTTGTGAGGGTAATATGGATATTCTTCACGGGAGCTAGGTTTTAACCACTATGGGTAAGGTTTATACAGTCTTTGTCTCCATAAAAATGAAGTGTAGACAAAGAGAAACTTCCACTGAAATCAAAAGGATATCGAGTGTGTTGCACAAACCCCACTGACTTCAGCAGCTCGAGAGCATATCTGGCTGCAGATTTACAGTTAAAACAACCTTTTACTTTAAGATCTCACCTCCATGAAGGATTTCATGGGAACAATTTGCTTTCAGTGATGTCAGTGTTTTTTTGCACAGGCTGTGTGGAAGTCTGGACTTCCCAGGAAGTGAATATCTGTAGCAGCCTTACAGACCAGATCACATTGGAATTGACAAGCCCAGGGCATTCAGGTTTTACAACATTAGTGCAGCCCAATCAATTCACCTTTTTACAGCTGGTGAGGGAGCAAGAATAGTGTTTAAAGGTCATGGGATAAATATGTTTAGACAGGATCCACATCTTGTCTCTGCAGCAGGATTCTGGGACACAATTTTCACTTAAGACAGAGATTCTGGTGTTTCTCTCACTGGACTGAGGACAAATTGTGGTCTCCACAGCTCCAGCCTTCCTGTGATGCAATGGTGATGACCTGCAGGTATGTTAGCTCTTAATATTCTATGGTTTGGGGTTGAGTTTGACTTGGACACTGAGGAACTCATTGAACTGTTAGACTTTTGTAGAAATAGCCGAAAATTTGGGTGATTGAAGAGTGCTATCCCTTTATCTCCAAGAAAAACACTTTATTGAAATATGCATTTTTTTCAGATATTAATTATTTTTATAGTTTTTACTAATGGTATCATTTACAGTTTTCATTTCAGATTAGGAAAAAAAACCCTCAATTTGAACATAGAGGTTTTTCTCATAGAAAACCATTGTGATGGTATTTAGGACTACAGCTCTGAGGTTCATCTGCACTTGCCTCTCTCTCCTTGAGCGGCCAATGAGCCATTAAAACTCAGCACTGTACTGCAACTATAAAGGATTCCAGCTTCCCAAAGGGGAATGAAAGACAAGGGCTAATTGGGGAGCTCAGGAGGTGTCCCCTCCATGAGGTCTAATCATGTGTTTCCTCCTCTGTAAACTGTGACTCCTTTATGACAACAATTTTAGTGTTAACAAATACGAAACCCATAAAGGTGAAAAACATATATATATTTTTTAGGAACACAGACCTCAGTTGCTGATATTCCATTACTTGCTGATGAATGAATATCTGCCATCATAGCTAGCTTCTTGGGTTTTTTGGCCTGCCTTGGAAATTAGAGCTGAATTAGACCGTGAGCCTACCTGTTGTACTTCCTAAAAATAGTTGAAGACTTGAGGCAAAAGCTGTGTTGCTATTGCTGTCAAATTGTGCTTTTTCTTTGGATTTATTTATATTTCTTAACTTGTACGTGTTTGGAGAGACACTATGAATGGAGAGCAGTACTGCTGCAGAGATTGTAATTCAGAAAAAGCTTTGACACAAGGCCTGGACTAAAAGAACTGAGAGGCAGAAAGTAGATTTTATTATCTTGTTAACTATTAGCAGAGATTCTTGCACAGCTCTAAATTAAATGTGAACGTTTTGGCTTCTCTTAGGCCTTTGACACAGTCCCATACAAGATATTCATCATTAAATTCTCTTGCTTCTTTCCTGCATGACTTCTTTTCAGCTAAACTGCAGCTATTCAAATGTTCATCCTTGGCTGTCACCCTAAGTTTTCCTCTTTAAGTTCCTGACAAATTTCTCTTCCTAATGTAAGTCACTCTTTGGCCTTCTAGTACATTCTGATTAAATCCTGGTTCCTTCTGTCAGGCTTTGGGTTTTCTCAAGGGTCACCATCCCACAAAGTCTCAGGAAAACACTGGATATATTTGTCTCTCTTATGGCTGCCATATGTCACAAAGGTGTATATTTTTGTAAAGTTTAAAAGAAGAAAAAAGCCTTCATGCTGAGACTTGGCTGCTGCCTAGACTGATGATAAATATGTGATAATAGACTGCCTAAGGCATTGCCAAGCAGTAACTGGCTGACTTTGTTTAGCCAGTGGCAAAAAAACCAGAACAAACCCAAAAAACATGTGCCCAGGGCAGCAGTTTTCCAAGGCAGAAGAGGATAGGTGGTTATCTGTTGTGAACAAGACTAAAACTCCTTTCTGGCTGAATTAATGATTCAGAAGTCCTTCTGAGCTGAAAGATGTGGGGAAGAGGAAGGATTGAAACTAGCTAGTCTCCAAGGGAGGTGAAGCACAGAAGAAAGCAATATCCTCAGGATCCATGGGAAAGAGCAGAGTGGAAAGTGGATCATCTGCCAGGAGATAATACTCTGGCTCTTTGGCCAGTTTTATCCAACCAGTGGATTGAAGCTTCTGCACTCAATCGATTAATATTCAATTGTGTTGAATATAATCCAATCTTGGTGAAATGAAAGACAGTTTTCATTTGTTTGCCAAATATTCCTGTATAAGAATTTTCATCTTTTTAGTGTTAAGTATTGATGAATATTCTCCTCTGTCTGATTAAATTCAAACCTCCCTATTTGATATTAAAAGTTGCATGAAAAGGTACAAGGCAAAAAAACTATTCCTCAAATACGTTAGCATCTTTGTGAATAAGTAATGGGCACTTACCTATTTCCAGTCCAAGACAAGAGATAGTGTTCTCTGTCATATGAACCTGTGCTTTGTGGCACCAATGCATCCACTAAAAGGCATTAAAGGCTGGACCAAACTCTGGGGATGTCAGGATACATACTGCCCACAGACAGACCATGTTTCAACGAACACCTCCTTACATCTAGTAAAAAAGTTGTTCTCAAAAATGCAGCTGGGGTTTAAGGTGCTAAGGCACCTGACTGATTCTGACTCTCATTGTGCTGAAGACAATTGGCAGAGATTTCCAAACAAAGGGTAGAGAGATATGATGAAAACTAAAGCCTGTATCGTGAGAACTAAGAGACTCAGCTCCTATTGGTACCTCCATATTTGTAGATAAATATGAAATATCCTCATTTAGAGAGCTTTGGTGCATCTATAGGTCAAAAGGAATGGAACTTGGATTTCTCTGAGTTTTGGAGGGTGTTCTCAACTGCCTTTAAATGGGTTTTTGGATTGAGTAGAAAGAGGTAATGACTTCCATTTGGGGAGAGATCCTCGTCACTGGAGACAGGTACAAGGTGAGGATGGATTTTCTGTAACTGCAGGAGGTAAGCAGGGAAGAGGGTGGTGGCAGGAAATGTTTTGAACCTGAAGGCAGGGACAGGAGACAGTTGGCAGCAAACTAAGGGCTTCCTGATAGAAAAAATGGGTCTGTGGGTTTGCACTTCAGTGTTGGTCTGTGGCTGTTAGAGGGGTTAAAATAAAACAAACTAGACTGATTAGATTATGAAACTAGGAGGCAGCAGATCTAATTTTTATTTCTAACTTGCTGTACTATTAGTGCCAACTCATCTAATTTCTCAGGACATCAGTTTTTCCATCTGTGAAATGTGGATGATGTGACCATCATCAATAAATTGCACAATGCAAGTACAATGTGATACCTACCCCCAGTGCCTTACGGACAGATTTTTATTTAGATACTTCACCACCTTTGAAATTACATTGAATAGGTGATTTGAAACCTTTGTCGTAAATCTAAATAGCACTGACACGTTAAGAAGAATGAGGTGATCAGATGATGAGGTACATTAACAAAAGAAGCATGTTTAAATCTGGTATAAATGAGTTTGAACTGCAGTGGTATGAAGGGATTTTTTTTTCAGCATTCTGCCAAAATGTGAGGCATTCACATTTTTGTACTCTTCATGGACTTTCTTGGAACATAAACAACATATATATTATTGTTACAACTTTGCAGAAGTCAGTGACTCAAATACAATTTGACTATTATTGATGAACTGTGTAAGTAAGATTTGTTGTAGAGGAAGTAATTTTGTGAATGTGAAATGGAATAAAAAGGAGAGCTGTATGAGGCATCCATCACAGGATGTATTTTTTGCTTTCTCACAATAAATAGATCAAAGGAGATGCATTCATTTTGTAGAAGACTGTGCACTTATTTGAGGACAATCTTTGCACCAGTAATGGCTGTCACCACCCAGACTTTCCCAAAGTCTACCAACTTCATAATTTCAGGAGTTGAGTATATTTTTCTAAGAGGAGGTAAAAGAAGATTCAGAGAAGAAGTGTAGCTTAACCTTTTCCATACAAACCATTTGTGAGTTTTGTGGAAAAAAAGCTATGAGATTAGCCCTAAATTGCACGGAATTGCAACTTCAGTTTCAGTGCTGTAATATAAACCATGCATTTTAATGTGTACATCATGCTTGCAGCAGTACGATAATACAGAAGCAGAGCAATTACACCAGGAGAATGAACACATTTCTAATGGTATTTGTGTTATATGGATATATGGCTGTTGGCCTGTATGCTGATACTTTCATTGCTGCCATATACATGCAATCTACTTATGGTTAAGGTTGCCAGGCAAGTAATTACCAGAATGGAGTGCTAAGCAAGCAGTCCTGGTGTCAAAGAATCTGACCTTGTGAAGATAATGAGACAAGGAGAATTCAGAACAGATGAAAGCCAAGAGCACCTACTTTATCTACTGACAGCCAGAGAACACCTTCATGCTCAATCAGTTCCTGCTAATGAGACAAGATGGGGCAAGATGGTAAAACAGCAGTAACGGGCAAACTTTTTTTCAGCTTAATGATCTATAACTTAGTCAGATAAAATTGTCTTTTAAACCAGACAGTAGCATAAGTATGAACAGAGAAATACGAAGAAAGCAGTGAATACATTTTGGTTTTGTTTACATTATAATGGGGCATGATTAATGGGCGGGGAAATACGTCCTGCAGTGTGGTTGGGGGAGGCTTAATCCATTTAACTTATCAAAGGGAAGGCAAAAGGGCAATGCAATCACTCTGAGAGTCCACATCAGGAGAGGAGCACGGTAATGGAGGGCTTTTCAGCCTAGCTGGCAAACAGACACAGCACATAGTGTCCGGAAGATGAAACCAGAGGAATTCATGGGAGAAAAGGAGAGCATTTATCCATGAGGGTAATTTCTTAAACAACATTGCAAGGGACTCCTTCTTCCTTAACTTAAATTTTTCATTTAATTTATTTTAAATTAAGATTGGATGCTTTTTGAAAGGTATATATATGTTTGGTTTGGTTTTTTTTTTAACGCTTTTGTAAACACTTGGTGGTCCAGGGGTGACTGTGAAGGGATCTTAGAAAGGTAACTCGGATGTGAATGTTGCTTGTCAGTCTGCACACAGCATCTTCAAAACTATTGGAAAGTTTACAGGTACACAAATTATAAAAGGTTGAAAAGTAATGGACTAGCTAAATTGACTCTTGGATTTTTATCAAGAATTAATGTAGGGGAATGTTCAAGTCTCTCTTAAACAGAGTATCAGACAAAAAATCACTCTGGTCTATTCTAATTTTGCAATCTATAAATAGGACTACTATTGTGGAGCCAGACCAAGATTAGGAAATTCTGGCATATGTTGTATATTACCTCTTCCAGTCCATGTTAGCTAGGCAACCTTATGAGATGTTTGCAAGGTGGCTAGCTGATTTTCTATGTTCTATTCCTGCATTCTCCTTTTTGTGCCATTTTAAAGCTTCACAGGCATTACAAATTGTTCGTTATGCTTTCACAAATTTGCAGCTTTATTCTTTCTGTTCTGTATTGTAAACCACTGCATTTATTCAGAGGATCATTAAAGTTCAACAAGAACTCTAAGATCATTGAATTCAACCATTAACCTAACACTACCGCGTCCACCAGTAAATCATGTCCCTAAGCACCACATCCACGTTTTTTTTAACAATTCCAGAGGTAGTGATTCCACCACTTCCCTGGGCAGCCTGTTCTAAAAGGTCAAATTTTCTAAAGCCTGTTCTCTAAAGGCCACAGCTTGGTGAGAAACTGGGGAGATGATGAATCCTGAAAAACAGTTCATTGTAATCTCAGTATTACTTGAAACTTCAGACAAAATTATAATTAAGAAGGGTCTGTGGTAGGTTGATGGCAGAGGAAATATAAGCTCGATACTTCAGTCACTGTTTGAAATCCTTTTCCTCTATTATTTGTGGCAAAGAATTTAAGCCACCAGCATGAACAAAAGCACCTGTAAAGCACAGATCAGAGTTCCTGAGGGGCATTTTTCTCTCAGAAGAAAGAGAAGGACACTATCTTCTTCTGTGGCTCCAGGGGTGGGAGGCTGAGAGGCTACAGAGCCTCAGTTTTCCCAATCCCTTTTCACTTAAGGGTTGTCTTCATTCCAAATACGAAGGCCTTTCAGTGACTGGTNCTGGTGCATCTCTTCAGTTGGAGAAAAAGCCAAGTCAAGCCTCTCTGGAAGCTGCTGGACAGAAATTCTTGTCTTACTGTACTGGGAAAGAACTAAAGCATAAATCCAAAAGCCAAGATCAGGAAGGAAAGGAGCAGTGGCACTAGGGAGCCTTCAGAATCAGTTTTTCTGGCCAGCTCAGAATTTCACCTAGTCATTTCTTTCCTGATCGATGGTTGGACTTTCTTTAAATAAACTCACCACCTACTTTTGATTTAGTGTTTCAGAGCAACCACCTCACTCTTAGGGACTTGAGTGGCTCTTATTTAATGCAAAAATCTAATGGCAGTTCCCAAATGCAAGTCATTCCTGGAGTTTGAATAACTCCTGCTGCAATGCTTCCCTCCTTTTCTTATCCCCTCTAATAAGCCATGCAATAATGCAATGCCTTGCAGAGTGAAGGTCCCACACAGTGATGTTCATTAATTTACGGGCCTGTCAGATTGCTGGGAGGCCCCATAAAATAAAGAAGGGTTGGTGCCCAGCAATGCAGGTCCGACCAGTATGGTTACTACTATGTTCTCCTTTATTTAATCTAAAATGGCTGCTTATATACATTTCTAGATAGTTTACAAATCCAGTAGTTTTTCCATTGGCACGTAGCTTGCAAAAGAATGTAAACACACATTATCTAACTTCTTCTTAAGGCGGCTAAACGTGCCTACTAATAATTGCTCCCAGTGACCTTCAGAAAACCCACTATCTAACATTACTACCTTAACATCTAATTTCTTCTGTGCCACAACTAGTTTTACCTGCACAACAGGCTTCAAGGCCTCAGAGCCTTCAAGGCCAAGGCTCAGCCAGGCAGGACTCAGTCTGGGTAGTTCACGGTTTTATTGAATGTCTCATTCTAAGTACAGAATGAGACTCTTTCTCTCAGAAAATCTGCTACATCAGATCATGCTCCTAGATCCTGTTTTGTTTTCTTGGGTCTTGCCCTACCCTTTGGTGGTGCCTGCTGGTCCTGTTCTGCCTACGGGTGCCTGGTGCCCTGGCTTCCTGGGATTGGTGAGTTAGTGTTGCAAGAGGACACAAAAAGAAGGACGCTCACCCATCAAGTTGAGAGCGAGAAAAAGAAGCACTTTATTTTTAGATTCAGGGTTTAAAATAGAGTTTGGTCTTTGACCACCAACTGGGGGGATGAGGTTGACACCCCTCAGACCCCACTGGTCAAACTAACAGTCCATCAATTTGTCCTTCGCCCTGGAAGGAATGTGTTATTTGCAAAATATCAGTTTTTGTTTTTGTTACAAGCGTGAGAAAACTCCAGTAGAAATGAGAAACAATCAGAAGGCTGAAAAATCAGGGTGACAAGTTAGTGGCCCCACAGGGCTTGGTGTTCAGGGTCACTGTGTGGGATGGCAACTTCAGAGCCCCAAAGAAGTGCTGCTGTTGCAGGTTTGCTCTCAGAAGACCTTCACTGGAAGTCGCATCTTTCAGCCGCAACATCTGCCTCAGAACTCTTTCACCTCCGTTTCGCACAGTGTCCCACATGTCAAAAGAGGAGATACGGAAAAGATGTGGAAGCAGTGTTTCTCTTCCTCACTTGTCAAAACCGAGGACTGCAACTCTTTGTGCCTAGAGCTATTCAATAAACTGTAAGGTTTTTATTTGTTTGTTTGTTCTCATTGCCCAGCTTAAAAGTAAAGGCAAGCAAGCTGGTGTGAGGGCCTTTTCCCCAGAAAAACAGATAGTTTGCTCTATTCACTTTGTTATGTCCTATTTTTCTGTTCTTTCTGGTGCTGTTCCAGATCCATCTCATACAGCAGCCACTGCCTCAGAGCTTTGGAGTTTCTTCTATTATTTGAATCTGATAAGAGTGATAAGTGAGCTGTAAGGGCCCATATTTGTACAACTAGAAAAAATAGACAAGATTTTGGTCTCACTAATGTGAGCAAACCAGACTCACAGCTGCACAGTGAGCATGGGGAAGGCCCATTGTTGACCTGTGCTCCTGCTGACCCATGCCTTGCTTTCCCCATCTTCAAAAATGAGATAATGACACCTGTGCAGAGCACTGGAAAAGCCAGGTATTGAGATGGGCAAGAGCTAGGAAAGGGGCATGGACTGAAAACCACTTCCATCTTCCTGTCAACAGTAGGCCAGTTGGCCAGAAAAGCACCAGTTCACAGCTACCGTTGTATTCACCAAAGCTCTGCTGCAAATTGGTTGTATGTTAAGTGATTTATATTTTTATTCCAAAACTCCAGACACATTCCTGAAGGGCTTTGAGCATTTTCCATTGCACCCATTTTCGCTAAGGCAAAAATAATTAAACAGCACTTCTGTTATGGACCGAGTATGATTTCAGTGCAGATCAAGTATGGATTGCTCAGTAGCTTCAGGTTCTTCTGCTATCCCATCCAGGGAATTGCTGAGAATTCCCTGTTATTCCAGGGAATTGCTGAGACTTTCCTGCTTTTCACACTCTCATACTAGAGTCAGAGTACTGCAGCTGACAAGTCTGGGCTGTTTTTCTAACTCTGATCCTGCATGGTCACCCTGTCCCCAGGGTGGCAAACTCATTGTTTTACATGATTGAGTCACACCTGCCCAACCCAGACTTGCCCCATTTTTGTCCCAGCTGTGAACGGTCTCCACCTCTGCTGCCCTACAGAATTTGTGAATGAAGTCATGTATGAAACTTGTTAAACTGTAAAAAAAAGTAAGTTGATGTCTCCCTGTCCATCAGTTTAAGTTTTTTCCATCACATTTAAAAAAGCTGGAAAAATGTGGTTTAACGAAGAGTGAGAAGTAATTTGTACACCCACTCATACATACCAGAAAAAATGTTTTCCCCAACTTTAGCCTTACTTTTCTCAATTGAAAGAGATTTAAAAAAAAATCAAACAATGAAAGCATTTGGGCCCAATATGATTTTTATTGCAGCTGTCATTCTTTTGTTAAAAAAATCTTGAGCAAATGTAACTAAATGGTGAAAACAGGCCCTCTCCTGTTATTTCAAACATCTTCTGAAATAATTACATCAAAATTATATCTGAAGATACAGAATTATCATTTTTCTTATAACAGCTGAGCTGCTTTTGGGAAACAATATTTCCAGTGTTAGTGTAGTATAAAGCAGAGATTTCAGGGGTTAGAAAAGGATGTTCTCATGTCTTTCATTTCACCTTTGCTGTGGAAGACAAGTTTGTGTTACTATTTTTTTCTTTTTAAGTACTTAATGACCCATTTGCAGAAATAATCTGATATTTTACAGTCTTAAAAGAAACTGGAATGTAAGTGTGCATATGTACACTGATATATATAAAAAGAAAATTGAAAACAGCCTTTTTGCATTTTGACTTTAGATTGTAGTAGATAAAAACCAAGGAGGACAAGCTTGCAGCATTGTCATGTTATTGTGTGTGGTCTTTTCTTTTTCTTCCTGTTAATATCTCAATTGTGGCTGATTAGCTGCCAAATGAAACTTACTTGTTAAAAATAGAGAGCAACACACATTTCTTGAGTCAGTCAGGAATCACTTTAGTCACACAGGTAACGTGGCTCAACAGGGTCATTTTGGACTGTCATTGGCACAAGAAGCCAATAATTTGTGGGGGCTTTTATGCATATAGCTAGACTTGACACTGAAGATTTTTAGTATAAAGAAGTGCTTAGAACCCACACCTATTTTCTGCAAGTTGCAAAAGAAGATAGTTTCATCTCAAAGACAAAAGCAATGTTTTTCAAAGAATTGGACTATACTGTAAATAGGTACTTAGAGTATTCTCTCCCTTGTGGTATCATCACACGTTTAATACTGTATCTTTTTAAAAGCTGTCTTGAGCCCTACAAAATATATTATGTTGTGTCACTATGACATACAGCTCCAAGGTAATGCAGAGAGGATGGCATGGCTGTGTGCTTAGTCCTGGCAGTGTTTGGAGGGACAAAGACAAGATCTGTGCACCTGATTCACAGAGCTGAGGTAACAAGGAGTCAGTCCCATGGAGAGAAAAGGGAAGCTGACACGCAGGGATCTAGGGGTGGAATAAGATCATCTGTCAACAGCTTGTGCTGTTCCATCCCTCCCTGCACTGCTGCCCCTCACTGCAACCTGCATTTTTCCATCACCAGGCAGCTTAAAGCCCCCAGGGTGTAAGCCCGATGTGGGGGAAAAACAGGCTGGCAGCACACGGGGGCAGTCAGATGCACACACTGCAGGACGCCTGTCAGTCAGGGCCATGGGGATGAGACACAGACGGAGTGAAATTCAGCCTCCTGACAGCTGATACGGAGCTGACAGCTCTGCAACAGACACCAAAAGTAATTGTTAGGTGCAGCTTTGTGGAAGAAAATGATCTAAGGCTGAGTGAGGCACAAGCTGTCACATGAGGAGTAATGATGGCAGCATCAGCTGTCCTGCTGTACAGATCCCTTCTGAAAACTTTACCTCAAACTCTGTATTTTATTTTTAAACCCACAGCAGATAGTATAAATTGGGAGGTAGGTTCCAGGCAAGCCTGAGTTCATCTGCTGGAGGTTGAATTGTAGCTGAAGGACTGTCAGCTGAAGAAGTGGGTGGAAGAAGCCTTGACAGCCCAAATTTTGTACCTGCTTAGGGAGACAGAAAACCCTGTTTGTGCTGAGAGTGGCCCTGGGCAGTAGAGGGAAGGGAAAAGCACCCCCAGGCTTGAGAGGTATGGGAGAAATGTAAAAACTAGGGGAAGCTTCTATCTGCTGCTGTTTCACTGACAAAATGGGATGTGTGAAGGTTCAGTAGCAGCAACAGTAATATCATTACAGACAGGTGAAGCTTAAATATAGTTTTCATTGAAGTTCTTGAATTACTATGTTGTTCAGCTCAATTTCTCTTTCTTCTTATCCACTGATGTCCCTTTGTATCACTTAGTGACACATTTCACCTTGGTCAGATGTTTTCAGACATATTGAATAAAATATTTCAATTTACATTCAGACATATTGAATAAAATATTTCAATTTACATTAGCTGAGCAAATAATACAAGTCCACGATTCTTCCATGACCTCTAAAGGAATGGGCAACTAATTCACTTAAGGATCAACATTTTAGGCTGAAGATCCTACACAGTCAATATCTTCAGATTTTTCTAAGTCTACATTTTCTTGAGGCAAATCTCTGAAGTTACACAAAGAAGAACTGCATTATGGTATTGGATGTAAATTCCATAATTTGCCTACTAACAGTTTAGACTTGGAATAACTGTTTTACTACCTCAGAACAGGAGGAGTGAGAAGATGACAAAATCTGTGTAGTGTAGTGTGATGATCTAACTTTAGATAATATTCAGGTCTGCAGTTCTGGTCCAGGAAACTTGGCTGATGTGTATCTTTTTTGGATGTACTCAGATTGAAAATTTGGATAAAAGCACAGAACGTGTAACTTCTTGTTAGGAATCTGTTAAACCTTATGGCTATTGATCCATTGCAGTTTTGTTTAAAATAGAAGCATACATAAAGGCAATATTTATGTGCAAACAAAAAAAATTAGGGTTTTTCAAAGCAATGAATCTGAATTGAATTTATAAATATCCATGAACAAAATGACATAATTTTCATAGAAGTCTCCCAAGTTTTCTGAATGTTTATCCTTTCTCCACTCACTGGAAGAGTGGCTGCAGACTGTATTTATTTTATTTTCAAAATGTGATGAGACTAGGAAGTTTAGAACCAGAATATCTATTTAGAATATCTTTCAAATTCAGCACATTTGTATGCTTCATACAAAACAAAGAGTTCTCAGATCAGTGAGAAGGAAATAAAATGGGGGAAAGGGATGGCTTATGTTTTTGGTGAAGAATTAAAGCTGAATTATGCTGTTCATTCTCTAATTCTTGAGCATATCACATCTTCCTGTGTGTTGTCTGTCTGTCTGTCTGTCTGTCTAGATAGNCTGTAAAAATAAAAAAAACCAATTTATGAAAATTTTGCCTAATGATTAGACATTCTGGAATGGCTGGATGCATTGTCAAAGATTTAACATAGGCTTTTTTACATCTATTGTTTTAAGTGTTTCACACCACTTTTTTATCTGTGGCTCATTATCATTGCTTGATTCCCCTTACCACTTTTCTCCCCTAAAAAATTACAACTGTTTTGTCCTTTATCTCTTGCGCTTCAGCCTTACAAGTTCTTTCTCACTTGCTTCATTATTTTCCGTGACATTTACTTTCTGCCTTCTGCTTTGACTATGTTCTCAAAGAAAAAAAACCAAAAAACCCAACCAACCAATACTGCTGAAACCCAACATCTTTTCTCAGAATTGCAGAATTGTTGGGGTTGGAAGGCACCTCTGGAGATCTTCTCATCCAAGCCCCCTGGCAAGACAGGGTCAGGCAGAGCAGGTGACACAGGAATGTGTCCAGGTGGGTTTGGAATGACCTCCCTGTGCAGCTGTTCCAGTGCTCTGCCACCCTCAATGTAAGGAAGTTCTTCCTCATGTTGAGGTGGAACTACCTGTGGTTTTTTTATGGCCATTGCTCCTCGTTCTGTCACTGGGTACCTCTGAAGAGAATCTAACACCATCCATTTTCAGTCATCAGGAATCTCCATGTGCTCAATGAATGTAGCTGTGGCATTGTTCTGGAATGGTGATGGGGTGGCTGCTAGGGAATAATCTTATTGTATAACTTAACCTTGTATCATCCCAAAATTTTCAAGACAAAGACCTACACTGCCAAATGCATGAAATTGAATGGATGTGTTTTCTACATGGAACAAACACTCTCTTTAATTGCCCATTTGGAGTCCTATGACATTAACTGAACTTGTATTATTAAATTATTGTAGATGCCAGAATCATAATTAAATGATTATCATGGACTAGATGAAGGGAGACAACTACATGCATCCTCTTCTTTGTGCCCTATTTTCTATGATTATGCAACCTGTGCAAATCAGGTAGAACATTATTAAGTCTAGAGAAGAAAACATAAAAAGGTCCAACCTGCTCCTCAAGACATTTTTCAAGAAGTAAACAAAACTGTTAGTTCCTGTTTCCCTGACAACCCAGGCAAATATAAATTAAAAAAATACTAGATAGTTACTTTATTATTTAGACCAGTCTTTTCTAGCTATGAGGCAAACCTTAATTATAGCATAACTTCGTTATACCTGGGCAGACATCAAGCCAATTAAGAGAATTTCTTCAGATTTTGGAGGCATTCAAAGGTTCGAATGAATACTGAAGTTAAAAGTATATAAATATTGCCTCATTTGCAAAAAATATTAGCTCCTTTCTTCCCTCATGATAGGATTGTGACCTGATTTTCACCTGCATGACCATATTTGATATTCAGGAATATTCATCAAATTGTTCTTCAATTATCTTTTGCTCCATGGTCGACTTGCATCACCTGGTGCTGCAAACAGTCTTTTTTGCATGACTGAAACCCAAAGCCAGGGAAGCACACCATTGCAAAGAGAACATTATGCCACATGGTGCAGTCAATTAATGAAGTTAGGGACTCTGAGATAGGACTGCAAGATACAATGTTTGGTCAACTACCTAAGACTTCCAAGGATCTCTTGAGCTCCTTAGAACATCTTTACCATGCCTGAAGACAGAAATGTTCAACAGTTACCTGACCCAAATCTCAGGTTTGCTGCTCTCTAGGTTGCATGTGATGGAGCTTTTAAAGATGTCTTAAAATTCTCTTATAGGGCTAATTTTTAAATTGAAAACAGATAGAAAAAGCCTACTGCTAATTTTTAGATAGATGTCCCAAAGAATTTTACAGTAAATCTCCCGAAGTCTTTGGCTCAGTACCAGAGTGAAGACTTGTATGGATGTTGACAGAGTTGCTCAACTTTCTACAAAATAATTCAGTGACTTAAACCTCACATATGCACAGTGAAAGCAGAACAACCTAAGTAATGAGTCTAAATTGGCCTGAAGCAATTCTAAAAGTTTCCAGTTACCTAACAATTATCTTTTGTTTTAATAAAGGAAATAATCCACCTACTGTGGTTGCTTGAAAAAGAAAGACTCCTGATTGAGCTATTAGAAGTCAGTAATAATTCATAGTGAACTTGAAAAAAATCTGTAGAGGTTTTGTTTTACAAATTCTTCAGAACATTCATTTCACATCCTGTTCTTTAAAATGTGTTCGCTTTTGTGGCAATAATTATTGAGGATGTGAGTGAATCAGAGTCTGAATCATTTAAGACCTCTACATCCATGAATAATGTTCACCAGTGACTATTTCTCAGCTCCGTATTTACGCAGTAATTCCAACAATGAAGTCTTGTTGTGTTTCAAGAAAATAAACATTAAAGTAAACAGCTTGTTCTGTATTGAGATGATTAGAGGAGGAATTCAACAAAGACTAGACTTCTGTCAGTCCAGTTAGGAGTTTATTATCCAAAGCTGTTGTGATAACAGTGTTATTTCAGTGGATACAGGCTGTTCAAGTTCCCTGGGATTTAAAGGTGAACTCAGGCCATTCATTACTTTTGTCGGCACTATAAGTCTGTAGCATTAGAAAGGAGCAGAAAGAGATAAGTATGCTACAAATAAGTAAGTATAAGATAAATAAGATAAGTATAGTACAAATAAATATGGAAGAGATCACTTTAACCCCCTAATTCTTTCTGCATGAAAATCTGTCTCCCTTCTTGATAGGAGCACAAAAATAAGATGGGAGAAAAAAACCACCAAATTTCCTTTTCCAGACATATTGTGTAAACTTTCTTATGCATGCAGGGCATCTTCTGAAGCTCTCAAGATTTTTACACTCTGTAGCTGCTCTTAGTTCTTTGAATGGTGGAGTTCAACACCACCAGTGCTAACAACAGAAACTGGGGCTTGCCTAATAAACTATTTCTCGTAGAATGTGATTTTAAATCACTGTAATATATACTGTGAACATCCCCCAATTTATATGTGACTTGTGGAAGAAACTGCATTGAAATTTGTGGTTCAGTTGCAATTGTAGTAGATCTTCTCAGCACTTTCACATCGATTCTAGTTGGACAATTTCCTCCATCTTGAGTGCATTTCTCTTCTTTTTATTCCTAAAGGAGTTGAAGGAGCAAAAAAAAGGACAGCTCTGTCACCAAGTTTTCCAAACTGATAGTAGGATCTTCCTATTTCCAATTTATTTTACTCAGATAAGTCTTTGCTATGAAAAATGTAGAAAATTATTTTCCTGTTACATAGTGTCTAAACAGACTAATCTTGCTTGTTCATTGCATTAATGACTCTGTTTTGTTAATATCGTTATAGTTAGTCTACTTTTAATTATAGAATGAAACCTGTTTATTCCTTTTCCTCTGGCAGAGGAGGAAAAGCCATGGTAGAGGCCTTACACACTCTAGTCTCTGTATCAGGAAGAGTTCTGATGGTTATCTTACTGCCTTGGGTGTTTATGGTGAGTGAAAGTCTGCAGGACTTAACTCACTGGAAATTTCATTAATGGGGAGGAAAGCTAAGCTACTGTCTGGAACAATGTTAGAAGGACATCTCTGGTTTGACATCTTGTCAAGCATCCTCAGATGTACAAATGGTCAAACGTGAGTCTTATGAGGGTTGGAACTGAGTTCTGTTATAGAAGATTTGAGCTGCAGTTAGTTCTTGCTTTTCAAAACTGGAAATCAAATTGAACCTTTTAAGCAGTTTTTCAGGGTTTTGAGGTTTACTGCCATCAGTACTAAAGTTTCACTTAGAAATCTTGGAATTATCATCATTCCAGTTATTCCTGCTTAAATATGCAAGCTCAAAAAAATCTTGCCTCTTTGGGATATACAAAGTGTTTTCATTATCAGATTGTGATGTCCAGTGATATATTTAGAAAAGATACTAATAAAAATGTGAAGAATCTGTTCAAGTAGAGAGGAAATAGATACTTACATAAACATTGGCACACAATCCTGCAATGTCCTGCAATCCTGTCTGTCATGAGCTTTAAATGAGTATCCTTTCTAGAGGGAAATGTTCTTCTATTTGTAGGACCTGATCTGCAAACTGTTTGAGACCTTAATTTTACCATTATATCTCCTGTCTTTGAAATCTGTCTTCCAAAGGCCCAAATTCAGAACCAGGTGTTGAGATGAGGTGAGATGAAATGAGATGAGATGAGGTGATGTATTACCCTCAGGTAATTATCAGGGGACACACTTTGAATGCTCAGATTCCTTCTCTTCTATTCCATGTGTACAGAGGCTGGCAGATGACACATCCACTCAACCCTGCACTTACTATTAAACACCTTTCAACAAACACAAGCAAAACCACTCTGCCGTAGTAACACTAACTCCTACTTCCAGTGGGAGGCTCTTGCAGTTACAGGGAGGGGAAGCATCAGCTGTGTGGGGAGCAGCACGTCCTCTGAGCATCGCTGCTGTCAGGACAGCTCTGTGTCTCACAAAGTGTTGGTGCAGGCTGCATTTCAGCCCAGCTGGGAGTCCTGCTGCCCACTGAGCCCATCTAACTGCTCACAGCATAGGCTGACTGACACCCTTTAAGGCAAAAGCAGAAAGTTCGCTATAAAAACTGATATAGTTTTTGACATTGATGGTTATGCATAGTGAGAAATGCCAGTTCAAGATGAAAAGCTACTGGTGAAACAGCATCCTCTGAACATACTCCCGTGATAGCAGGGCACACTTCAGCAGCCTTGATTTTCTTGACACAGAAGCTGGTAACCAGTGGTCTAGAATGTAACTTCAGTTACATTGTTCTCAAAGAGTTGAAAAGGCTGTAGCCTGATTTGCAGAATGCTTTTTCACTCCTAATGTGGAAGAAAGTTGTTTTTGTGCTGTTGGATACATGGAATATATTACATACACATGTACATGTTCAGGCACGTATGTGAGTCTGGTTTTAACAATTACGTATATGGGAACAGGACATACTGCAAAGCAACATTCTCTGTCATCATCTCACTTTTACCTAGCCAACAATCCAAGCGCCTTGGTAAGAATGTTGAAAGACATTTATTTAATCAGGTACAGATTTTTAATTATTTTCTCAAAATATTAGATTTTTTTCTACAGAATTATACTCCCTGACCCTGAGAGTAAAAGGACTGTGTTAGTCCCTAGGTCTTGGCTAGTAAATTGTTATTTGTCTGCATATAAGTTGATTGCATTTATGCATTTCAAAAATACCTAGACATTGGCTCCTGACTTTTTACAAACGTCTCTGATTTATGAAAAAAGTTTACAGAGAGAAAAAGTTTAACCAATCCTACCTAAAGACATTTTAAATTATGTTTTGTATATCACTTGTTCTTAGTGTTGTTTTTCAGGAAGAGTAAGCTGCTATTTTAAAAAAGTTATTATTCTACTTGGATAGATTTTTAAAAGTAAGAACATGACTTCACATACAAAAAATTACGACAAATAGTCCTCAGAAGACATTTGGAAATTTTTACAAAGCTTTCCCTGTAAATGCTGTTGCTACATCTGTTCCTTACACACAGCAATTTGTACAATAGACCAAGTTTTAACAAATGTTAAAGATGTGCAGCACTTACCACTGGTGCAGGTCATTCATCAAATGAAGAGCTTTTATCTTAAAAGTGGCCTCTTTCGTGCTGTGGGTATAGTGAAAAGCTAAAGCCATCAGAGATATTTTATTTGAATATTAATGAGGAATATTTCCTTGCTGCTTAAGGTCTTATGTAATGCCTAAAAAGGGATAAGAATAAACATTACTGGCAGTCATGAAATTTCCTCTCTCACGCTTTCTGTGGTACTGAAATATTATTTATAATTGAATTATTGAGACAAAAATATTAGATTTCTAATTATTTGTAAATTGCCTGGTTCATCTTGGGTGAATGGCTTTGGGACAGTTGTCTAAGCTTGTTACACTGACACTTTCTAACATACAGAGAAAATAAAGAAACTTCTGTAGGATATTTCACAGAAAGTTTAACTTTGGTGCACTGAATGTTCTCCTCAGTATGCTGAAAATAACTAGAACTTCTCAAGAAGTTAGCTACTTACTTACTTACTTACTTAGTAGGTTATATTAGCATATTTAGTTCCTGGGCTAAGAAGAAAAATTCTGTTTCCATTGCCTCTTGTAACTTCTGTTTGTTCTGGGCTTGAGTAAGTGCCTTTCAAGCATGGCAGAAGCAACAGGACTGTGCAAGTCCATTGCCAGAGTGAAGCCAAAGCCAGATATTTCATGGAGTCACAGAGTGGCTGAGGTTGGAATGGACCTCTGGAGATCATCTAGCCCAACCTCTTGCTCGATAAAGTCACCCAGAACAGGTTGCTCAAAAGGTGTCCAGTTCAATTTTGAGTACTTCCAAGGATTAAGGTCCCATAGCTTCTCTGGGAAGCCTGTGGAAAAAGGTAAAAAGTAAAACTTATGTTGAAGACGAATTTCTTGCATTTCTGTTTGTGCCCATTGCCTCTTGTCCTGTCACTGGAAAGGGCTTGGGTCCATCTTTTTCATTCCCTTCCACCAGGTATTTATGCACATTGATAAAATACTCAAAAGGTTTCTCTTCTCCAGGCTGAACAGGCACAGCTTTCTGTCCATGCTTCAGATGTTCTGGCCCTTGAATCATCTTTATGGTCCTCCCTCAGACTGTTATGCAGGGGAGCCCAAATCTATTACCAGCATTTAAAATGTGTAATCTAGAATATTCTGGTCCATAAACCCAAGGAGTGAAGAACAAAGTTCATCTCTGATTTTGAGTTCCCATTTGATATCTCTTATGTCTTTATTGGAATATCTCTGCTGGACAACATCATATACCTCTGCTAAAACCTTGTCCTTTGCTAAGCAAAAGGATTTTATAAGAATTTAACTAAATTTCCTTCATTAAGTAACAAACTTTTAAAAATTATTTTTGGTAACTCCTATCCCCTAAATGAAATGGCATGTGAGAAGGTACGGACGGTCTCTTGTTTAGTGTTGCCATTTTCTTGGAGTAGTTCAGGAGTCCTTTAATCTGCAGGATTAAACCTGCATTTCTGCAGGTTCTTCCACCCCAGCCAAGGCTACTTCCTGGGTCAGAGTGTTTGTGTCACACCACCTTTTCTGGCTAGTGTGGCAGTGCAGCCAACACTCTCAGGACATGATGTGCTCAACCTGCTACCTCTGGCTGGGGTTCAGCACCAGTTAGGCTTGGATTTCAGTGTGTAAATGCAAAACAAAGCCTATATGTCTCTGATAACATGCACTGAGAGGCTTTTTGAGGACTTTTTATTTTTTTTTTTAATTCCATTTTAGAATATCTTTTTTCATTGCGTTATGCTATAGGTAATTTCACTGCCTACCTTATACCAATATAAGGTGGCTTTACCATTTTTCTTGGAGCAAGTTAAATATCTTTGTGAAATTTATTATTAATTCTTAGCTGTATATATTTATTTTGATTTATTGTTTTATTTTGAAATAAGATTATTCAGAGATTATGTGTGAATAAATTTTTTCAGGGGATTAAATTTGCATTTTTGTATTTTTTTCCTAAAATTTTCCAAAGTGATAGGCTTAAACTGCCATCAAATTTCATTAAAATATGCCAGTAGTGTGACTGGTATTTTTAAAGACACAGAAAAGCAGAAAGCAAAATCTATCTGTCCTCAGTAGTTAATAATCAAATAGAAATAATCTCACTGATTCTGAAGTAACGAAATTAGAGTCCTTGGATTTTGTGCCTTCTATTCAGGTTCAATTATCAGTAATTTAAACACTGTTTTTAATTCTCACTGCGTTGATTTCATGGCTTAAAAGCAAATGCTAATGAAATACGGGAGATGATGTGTCTTTTAATATATCTTGTGGTGCATTGAATGGGGTCACTTCTGAGCTGGGTCACTTTCGATGCAGTTCAGATTTCTGTAGCTGCAGTACTAGACTTTGACCACTGAGTGTCAGACACTGAATAATCTTTTGACATTTTTTACCTTTTTGCTTCACCCCTTTCCCTCTGCAGCACAGTGTTAAAAAGAAAAGGTTGTGGCAGATCTTCCTAGCTCGGCTTTAACCAGAAAAAATCATCCTGATTTTTTGGTAGATTAAATTCCATCTCTCAGACAGAAAGAGAACAAATTTGGTTTTGCTAAAAAGGAAGCTTTACAGCACACGCCACAAGTGCCTTGCTATATTTGTTACTAGTGGCACAGAATTGCAGAAAGTTGTATTTTACTGATAAGAATTTGTGTGGGCAGTTAAACCCCTGTTCACGATGTTTGCATTACATACTGATTGTTCTTTCTCAAAAACAGAGGATAGACATAATCCTAAATCACATCTCAGGATTATTCTAGGGTTTATTATCTGGGGCTGTGAGATGAGGATACCCCCATATCTGTCTCTGTTATGTGCTAAGGGTGTGTGTATCTGTGCTAGACAGCCTTGGTGAGGGCTTTGAGTACTTTCTTGGTGGAGACACAATTCAAACAAAGCAACAAATTCTTTGTTAGCACATTCAGCTTCCTTTTCCTCTCAACTTTTAACTATTGCAGATGAAACATTGACACATAGGCCCAACCTTGCAGCACTGTTGTTGCTACTTTGGGGAATCCATTGCCAGAGATGTAACTGAGGCAAGAGCTCGGTATCAGTGGGACAGTAGCCATCGTTATGTGAAAATGAAAGGACACAGGTGAGGCAGCCACCACTGCAGCCAAACAGAGCTGCTGAAGTAGCTGTCTACTTCAGCTTCTCCAATGCTTCTCATTGTAAGTCTCTGGCTTTCAGCCGATCATATCTGCTGAACTCACATGCCTGTCTTGCTCTCTTGGTGCTTTCCCCTCATGTGTCTGCATGATAAAGAGAGGGGTCTCTCACACTGCATCGCAGAAGAAATAGAAAGGCAGAAAAAACATGGAAGAATTGGTGAGGACTGAGAATCTGAGCTAACCTGCAGCCAAGAGATGACAATGACTGTGGCTGGAAGCAGAGGGAGAGCCTCAGGTGACACAGGGCAGAAACAGGGGAACATAATTGTAGGGGACATAATTGTTAGGTGTGTCTACAGTGGACGTAAAATCCTCAGATTTGTTTCAACTTGTGCAGAAGAAAAAAAAGAAGTTCTGTGCAATGAACCTTAACTACAGGGAAATACCTAAATCAGCATTGCCTTTGCAACATAATGGATGTTTAGAAGTCTTGATAATGGCCACTTAATGTTTTTTTTGTTAGATCACCTCAGGAATTTGGAGAACTAGGTGGAATCTCTATTTTTGCTACCGAACTAAGCTGCTCTGCTGCCAGAGTTATGCATATGATATTTTTGTAGTTTTTCTCTGCTACATGATGAGGTAAAGTGTTAAACACTTTTTGGAAAGGCAATAAACTAAACTGGATCCAAATGTCTCTGTACCTCAGCTTCCTGCCCTTTTGCAAAGTATCCTTGCTCTCATCTTTCAGGCATTCTAGAGAGATAAATTCATAATGACTCTGGATCAGTTGCTATGAAATGACATCATCACAGAAAATTCCAGGAGGTAACAAATAACTTCATATTTGATATAACGTTGATCTGTGACACTGCAAATAACGTCTGAGCCATCCCTTGAAAGGAGTTACATGGAAAGGTTGAATAAAAACTTTGCACATCAGCTGTTTTGCATATTAAATGAGTCTGGGATATGATTCTATGGCCATATCACATTGTGTACTCTGTCACACAATAGAGTATTTCACCTCACAATGCTTATAGACAAGAGCGTTGGATAAAATTTGGACAGAGCTTTTTTTTCTCTCTTATCTTAAACTATTCTTTTAACATGATTTTTAATCTCGCAGTCCAACTGTGAAAAGGAAGCTCCTGCTTTTCTAAGAATAGGATATTGGTCAATTCACTGTCCACTGGGAACAAATGTTTCTGACAATGCTTTCCTCAGTAGTGATCCCTTTTCTTTTTTCTTTTTCTTCATCTATCAAACACTAGCTAAGTTGCTTTTAGAAATGCAACTTTCAATTTTAAACTGGTTTATGCAGCATTTTCATCACAATTCAGTCCTTTGTAATCGGATCATTTATAAAATAGCCCAAGGAGGAACATAGTTTCCAAGAAGTATGAGTAAGATGCCATTATGAGGATCTAAAAAAAACCCAAGAGTTTTCAATCAAAAAGGAATCATCTGACCTGGCCTGGGAACACTGTAGTAAATAGTTAAAATCAATCTATTGAGTTTAAGGTTTCAAGGTAGTAGGGGAGGAGAGAGAGAATTGCTGGACTGCAGGTTTGCCTCCCTAGTGAGAAGAGTTTTACATATTGTCTGCTGCCCACATGGAGGTTCAGAGTGCTTACTTCATTCAGGTGATTTTGTGGCTGTCTGCTCTATGAGACTGTTTAATTTTGCCTTGGTACTCCTTGTAAAAGGTTCCTGCACAGTGCAAGGTAGACTGCAAAATATCCTGTGTAGTCCCACAGGGAGCAAGCACTACCTAGCTTTTTTCTCTTCAAGATAAAGAGGGAAGCTGAGGAAAAATGTAAGCCTTACAATGAACAAAATAATTAACTGAAAATTTATTTAGATGGGAGCAGGGCCTTGGTGGTGAAAGCCTTGCCTGCTAGCACATCTTCTGACTTGGATGGTGCTGCAGTTCACATCTCTGGTTGTAACAGGTACAAACAATAAGTCCAAAGATAGAAGCAGATTACATAGACTTTTAATATCTGAAAATAAATTTAGATGCGTGATGTCACAGGATCCAGAGTGTTTTTAGAATGGGCTATAGGGACAATAATAGGAAACTTGCATTTTGCTCTCGGTTGTACTAAGCAGGACTCAGAATTACACAGATGCAGGGGGCTTTTGGTTCGAGTCTGTTGGATCTCACTGAGCTTTATTTATCTCAAGATTTTGGTGGTCTGAAAAAGGCAATTCAGACCACTGTCCAGAGAGTAGCACACTTAAACAGGTGGCAGAGAGAATCTCCTTCACTTGCTCTTCCATCCCTTAAAGGTCACATCTGGCTAGAAGTTCTGCTGCTCTCTGCAGGTTTGTCTGGGTCTGGAAGCAGAGACTTGGGAGACAGGAAGGCAAATAATTGAAACAGTGAACACAATAAGCTCTAATCAATTTAGACAGGACACTGTCGGTCTCTGTGGACTATTTTGAAGAGATCTCAAAGGAGAGCTTAAAAAGGCAGCTTTATTGCCTGGAGGCTTGACAGAAGTTAACACTTCTCCTTGAAAAGCGCAAGTCAAAATGGATGAAAAATGCTACATCTAAAGCACGGGTGAGTTTGGTGGATGAATCACTAGGAAAAAACTCGACAAACTGTTTTGTGAGAGGACAAGCCTAGAGAGCTCCCTACTGGTCTTTAAGTACCTCTGAAGATGTTTTTTTCAGTATTGCAGTAATTGTGAAAAACATGACAATGGTGTTGAGCCAGTTATTCCTTTTTGCTTTGTGATAAAAGCCATGTAAATCTCTGATACTGAGGTACTATGGAATACCAAAATCTCCTCCAGAAAAATAAACAAAGATAGGTAGCATCAGGTCAATTAAAATGTGCTTGGATGTTGTTTTTTTAAACTTTAAAATTCTTTGTGATGCAAATAAAATCAAGGAATTCTCTTTAACTTGGGAATTTTTTTTTAAATTTTATACTAAATATGAATAAGATCTTAGAGCAGTTTCAAGATTGGAATTCTTTCTGAGATCAGAAAATTTATAAAATTATCTCAGGTCCAATTTTGACTATTCAGTATTTTAAAAACAACAAAGAAAATTGTCCTAACAGCGTCTCAACTACCTCTGCTCACTCTTAGCAGCCAGGATTATTTTATTTCTCCTACTAAGTCTTGCAGCCAAAGGTGAGATACTATTAAGCTGCAGGCAGATGTGCATTGTGGCTCACTAGAGTTTTTATTTATATAAAGTTCCTACGTAGTGAGAGCACAAAATGCATCCTTCCAGTTTCCATAATAGAACTCACTTCTGAGCAAAGCTAACATGCATTGTCATGGAGCACAATCAGCCAGACAGACCCGGACAAAAAGGGCTTATCTTGCAGTAAGTTAATTTGAACAGAGAACTACTTTGGATTGAAATCTAATCAAGTGTTTGAGACAGTTCTGTTTGGAAAGGGCAGATGATTTTCACTTTGAATTGCTTCATTGCAAAAATCTCTGCCAAATTATCTCACTGGCAAGATGGAGCCACCTGGCATTTCTGAATGGCTGCTGGGACTGGCTGCATGCCAAAAATTTACCAGACTGCGGCGATTAGTTTTAAAGAACTTGGCCTATGCTGTTCTTTCTCTGGGCAATGTCCTCGGGTCCCTCAACCCAGGCAGATTCCTGCACACTTACCAGGAAGGATGTGGAGCTCTTGGAGTTAGAGAGGATGCTCTTGCATCTGCGGTTTTGGTCACCATGAGGTAACATGGCAAATATCTGGTGTTCCAAGGAATCTCCTTGCTTTTTGCCTTCAATCTACTGCTATAAAGTATTTGTTGTAAGGCAAAGGTTGTGCACAGCTGCCTTTCAGTTTTGTGGAGTAATTATACTTCCAGAAATGAGAAGGTTGCTATGCTGAGAGGCCACAATGGGAGGCACAGGCATTCTTGGCTCTATATCCACTGTGAATATCCACAATGAAGAGGCTCCTGCACCACTGATGGCCCTTTGTTACAGGACATTTTTTCCTTAGCAAGTATGTAAGTTTGATAAAGCTGCCACATGCTTAATAATGACCCGAGACCAAGCACCAATTAATAGTCTAGTTTATAAATGGAGAAGGAAACAGAATCTGCCTTTTAGCCTTTGAATAGCAAGGCTGTTTTAAACAGCTTGACTGTCATCTCTTTAAATTCACCTAGAAGATCTGTGGGCTTTATCTCGTTGCCTCTGTGGATCTCTGAAATCCCGGGCAAGTTTTCCAGGACCTTGGTGTAAAAGAAGCTTAGGCCTGCTATTTGTGTATTACTGAAACTTCTTTCAAAACTGCTGTGACAAGTAGAACAGAACCATTATAAAGCAAGAATTTTGGGAAATGTGCCTTTGGAACTTTTTAGGAAGGAGGAGGAGAGACCATCTGTTTTGCTTGTCACAATTCTTGTTTGTTTAAGATGTGAATTGCCAGAAATGTGGAAAGATTGGGTACAACGACAAGTGATAGAGTAATTTTCACACTGGACTTATGGGAAGCATGTGTTGTCCATCTGTGTGATTCTCATTTTATGCAAATTTAGGAAATATAGTCTTATGTCTAATTGTCCAAAGGTAGTTCTGAACATTCAAATAGAGGAAAGATACCACGCCATATCGTCAGTAGGCCTTCCTTTGGCTCCGTAACACGCCAGTGCAGAATGCTGCTTGTTTGAAACTGGAAATCATAATAAACATTTATATTTAGAATCCCATAAAATAATGTTTCAAGGTCTGCAAAACATTTCAGACCCATGCTTGGGTTTTCCTGGAAATGGAACAGGATGCCACAGTTTTTCTGACCTTCCTCAGCAGGTGTTACCAACCTGCCCTAAGTCATGTGCTGCTGCTACTGGATCCTGATCCTGAGGGAATACTAGAAGAGGCTGGTGAGAGTCTGGGGGCTAAAAAATACATAGCTGTGTATGGTTAAAGCTTAAACAAGGCATATCTGAGCTTCTGGGAAGAAGCTTTAATTTAAGGTTTGTTTTGGGGGAGGAAAGTGTTTATTTGCCTTCTTAAAAAAGAAATCACACTCCGCGGAGGGTGATGGAAGTTTTACCTGGAGCATATTGCATTTTTCAGAGCTTGTGAAAATGATACTTCTCCTTATCTACCCTAAGCACTTTCATTGAATAGGTCTCAAAAGATACACTTTCCCTCCTTCTTTTTTCCTTTTTATCAGTTCATGGTTTGTCTACAAACTGCAAATGATTCTGTATGTTTTTCACTCAGTGTGATATCTGGAAATGTGACTAGAAATAATTCTTAATTCTACTGTCATTGAAGTGCAAGCATTCCCAAATGCTTCCCTTAAAATACACTTTTTTGAGAGTGTTCAGTCAAGGATTGCTTCAGTGCTTATCTTATAGAAAGACAAAAGAGATCCACATGCAGTGAATATGAGATTCAGCTTGGAATTTCTATTGGAAGTTCCCATGAAATATTTTCCTTTGTTGGTGATTCTCTAAATGGTACAATGCCAGCAGTACCAAAGATTCAGGTTTGTGTGTTGTTGTTTACTGAACCCTCTTTAGAAAGACACATACAGTTTGATTCTATATAGAGGCTTCTAGGATTTTTTAACTATCTGTTCTTTTTGTTAGTATTATTTCAAGGTGATTCCCATTTTTAATTTTAAAAATATTCTAGTTATAATATGGTGTATCATAAAATCAGAAAAAAACCCACGCAAGAAGAAAAAAATTTTAATAAATAGCAATATAGTGGTGGCAATTTGTAAACACATTGATTCTGACTCTTTGCAATCTGTCTGGCTTTTGAGGAGAGCTCTGTTGTATTTGTGAGCAGAATGGAAATCTTATTTATAATGTGGGTCAGTTCTGTGATATCTGATGTCAAAAAGGGTAGCACTGAATATAGGAAAGACTGTAGCAGGACCCCAGGTTTTGTCTGGGTCAAGAATACTGCTATATAAAATAAATACCAGACACCTTTAGGTATATGAAGCAAGGTATATGGTGTAGGAGAAATTGACTGACTAAAGGGAAAATAGGAACCATCACAACCAAAGAAAATGAAAGATTAAGCAGAGCCTTAGCTTGCTGTGGGTCTCACATGGTGAAGGCACAGAAACTAGAGAAGTTAGGTTGTGTGTATCCAGCAGGACAAGAAAGGGAAGCAGGGAAAAGATAAAAATCCATATTACAGTTACTGAGGTAGAAATCCATATTTCATAGAGCAGCTCATTATTCAGAGAGGACTCTGAGAGAAGGGGGATGGAATATGTTTTCTTTTATCCAGTTTTCTTTCACCCTACTTATTTAATGAGAAAGTTTGCTGTTTTTCAGGTGGGAGAGGCTGGGGAAATGTTTCAAGTCTGTTTTGGTGGCAATATCAAGGTGCTGGTTTTGGTGGAGGTGGGAATCAAAGATGGAGGAGAACAAAGGGAAAGGGAAAAGATAAGGTGACATGCGGCTGTGCACTGAGTCTCTCGGGAACCCGTGCCCCGTTTCCTGGCTAGCTCTGGCACTGGGCCAGCAATGAAGGTACACTTTTGTATTCTGGGACACATCCCTGATCCTTTGGGTTCTTGCCTTCAACAGAAGCATGAACAACGGCTAGGAATAAAGAAGGACTCTTGTGAGAAATTCAACTGGGTTTTATTAGCCCGCGAGGGACTTGTTCACACCCAGAGAGAGCCCACAAAAGCAGGTTTCCACTCTGAACAGCACCTTAAGTATGGGGGTGGAGAAATGGGAAGGGGACAGCTTGGAACCAATCCAAAAGGTGAAGGGAATGACCCTGAACATAAAAGACAGTCAATAGAACCAATCCATACATCAAGGGAGGGGAGAACCAGGGACTCTGCCAATCACTTGACGTCCTCACTAGAACCTTCTAGACATCAGGGCGAGGCTGTAAGGTGATGGACAGGACCCATAACTGTGATTGACACCTGACAATAACTCAGGGGAGAACAAGAAGGGTTTAACACGGGACAAACCATTGTAACTTATACAAAAGCAGTATAACACAAAGAACAGATGCAGACAGAAAACTGGTAAAACCCAAAATGCACCACTACAGTGACAGAAGAGGGATGCTCCTGTGCAACTCAAGATGAATGGACTCAAAAGTGAGGAACTGCAGCCTTGTGAAGTACAACCTTTTTTTCTCTGTGTGTGTGTTTATCTCAAAATCTGAGCTCTGTGTCAGCCTTACACTGAAATGTGCCTTACCTTGAGGAAAGACTGGTCCATACTTAATTGTCTTAGGAAACTGGAAACTTTTTTTTTTTCTGTCCTAGAGTACTTGTTACATGCATCTCCATGGTGGGTGAGTACAATAAAGCTTACAAAATTCTTGGGTATGTGCTCTTTAAGCTATAAATAGTAAGTTATCTGAATATGGTACAACTGTCTGTTTAAAAATTTCAAATGGAATAATCAAGTATATTTTATATGTGGCTACCCAGTAGAAGCTTCTCCATAATTAAGGTTTTTCTCTTGTCAGTGTATGCAAAATGCATTTTAAAACACTTAAATGTAATTTTATGGATTCTAGCTTTGAAGAGAAATTTATATCTTTAAGACAAACACAGCACCCAGTTTGCAACAAGCAACAACTTATGCATCTTTTGCTACTGGAAACTTGGTGTCTGAAGGAGTAAACTGCGGTACTAGTTCTGCTTCCTCTTTCTCTGGATTATGTAAGGATATGTTTCAACTCTAGCTGATTTGTTGAAACCTCCATGTTTCCTTTTGATGCTTTCATCAAGCATTACCTTATTCATGCAAAACAAGGAATTCTAGAGATTTGAATAAACAACTTGTAGCTGTCCATGTTTTCTGCTAGTATGTTTTAATCAAACAATGTTGAGCTATATGTCGCTGTGTTACAGCTTTGTCTTTGTCTTTGCTTGCCTTCAACAGAAATAATTTTTCCCAAAGCAGCACAGTGCAATGTGCTATATAGATGTGTCCTATAAGCGAGTTAGCTGAAGTATCTCTGTGTTGTAAGCTGATTTAAGGAAGCAGGAAAGAAGAGATACACTTCCTCTCTTCCACACCCAAAATATTGTGGAATCTGCAACAACTTCAGAAATTCTTGCATGTTGCTGGAGATGGTTTTAGTTTTCACACCAGAAGTAATTTAATTTCAGCACTTAAAGCCCAAAAAGCTCCAACATATTGCTAGCGTGCAAAAATTCCATGTGTGCTAAAAAACAACAGCATATGGTTGGGTGGGGTGTGACCAAAATGAACATAGTTATCACATTGTGAACTTTCTTTTTACAGACTTGATTAAATAAGGAAGAGGGGGGCAAAAGAGGGGGCATCTAGGACGAGAACTTGGAATCTTCTTAGAGTCTGTCCTTTCAAGTGCTGCGTAGTGAATGGGGAGCTTCATCTTGCATAAACTGTGGTTTAAAATAGAAGACTGACATTTCATCTGAACATGAACACGGAGACAAAGGAAAGGTGGAAAGAAGGCAAGATGTCTTTGGCATAGGCATCCTTAGAGGCATCTCAAGATGCGTCTCTCTTAGATGGCATCTCCACCGTTAGAGGATAATGGACACCCAGGCCAGAGGGGAACTTCAGCCCTCCCTTTTGCTCTAAGAAATTAGGTAGATCTGGATTATTCGGTGTGAATTGGCTAGAACAAGTTTTAAGAGCATTCATTTGCTGGTACTGTGTGTTTCAGGATGTTTAAACCTTACCATCACTTCTCAGCAAAATTGTATGCCAAGGTAATTGTAGAAATAGATAACTTAAGAAATCTTTGATTGTGACTATATATACATCTACATATCTATAAATCTAGTCTTTTCTTTTTAATTTAAACTGAGGCCTCTTTTTTGTTGAGTATTTGAGACTCCATATAGGAATATCTAAAAATTGCGCAAATAGAAATCAGAAATATTTCTGAAAACTTGGGTTCAGATACTTCACTTGTCCTTCTGATCCCTGGTGGCAAGTTTGAAACCCTTTAAGACTGTAATATCAAAAAGCTCAGATGACTAATATTAATATGCAGTTGTTCTGTGTGATTATGTGGCTGCACCTAAAACCCCTCCACTGAGTGCATCTGTTGAGTCGTTGTTAGTGTAGGATACCTGCCTAGTTTACTTTTCTCTTGTCTACCTTTCCTGTACTCTTCTGGGTGTAAATATATCAACAGAAGCAGAATCCTTGTTGTCTAGCACAGCACACGCTATTCTATTTGTTTTTCAGGTGTGAATACAATGGCAGCCCACCTTTGCCAGGCGGTGGCCCCTTGCAGGTTATTTTACTGCCCAGTGCTTGGCTCTTTTCACAACCAGCACTGTTGTCCTCTGGGTGGCCAGGAAAGATGTCTTAAATTCATATTCCTTGCCAAACAATGTAATTTATGCTGCAGAGGCTGAACACCATCACTGGGCTAAGTGAGCTATACAATGCAAAATGTATCTCTGTTTTCTGCATTCAAGTCTGTCAGATGGTTAAAAGTTAAAAGCAGTCCTAGTTTGGTTCTGTTGTTGAATTGTTTGTGATTTCTGTGAACTCTGTAATCTACTCTGGTTTGTAATGGTGAATTTTTTCAAGCTTTTTGTTGTTCCCTTTGTCTTCTCCAGTGAATAGTCATCCTTGAGCAACCTTAAAGATTAGAGCTTGGCCCAGTTTTCTTTATGTTCTTGCAAACGACAAAATAACAATTCACATAAAAGCCTATTCTTCCAATTTCAAAGCTAAGAACAGAAAATTACTTTGGATGACTTTGCAACTTTGGAAAACCTTTGATTTTTGCCCAGGGAAGGCCATTGCTCATGTTAATTATGTTGGTTGAGACAAAGTATCTTTTTCAGAAAAAAACCCAGGTTATTCTTTGGAACAATAGGGTCTGTCAACATGTGACAGGGCTTCCATAACTCGAGGGGAGGATCCAGTTGATGCAACAAAGTGTCAATCAGGATGTAGAGCGGCAAGAAGTTAACTCATGCGTACTCCAGGGTTGTCCAGATCAGAGGAAGAAAGTGCCAAAAGAGCTTACCCATCATAACCAGCTGAGAGATGAGCTATATATGAAAGACGGGACAGCTTGAAGGGGCCTGAATGGTGATCTCAGGAGATGCGTCCCTCAAGGGACAGGGACATGCTTCATGTCCTTGTACAGTCACTTGAAGCAACTTGACGTGAAAATGCTAAATAAAACATACAGAACCCCCAAGAGGGCATTTCACCAAAGAGCCCGAATGGGAATTATCCAGCCTTTTAGCAGGTGTAGGGCCCTGCCTGAAAGTGGCATCATAGATATCTCCTGAGTCTTCCCAGTAAGCCAGTAATGGATCTGCAGCTTGCCAGATAGTCTGTCATAGGCTGTCAGCCACGGCTGGGAGGAGGGACGGCAGCCTCTTTTGTTCCCATGTCAAGCATGCAGAGAAGGGAGTCCTAAGTAGATAATTCAAGGGGGAACAGCTGCTGAGTTCTCAATTCTCCATGACTCTCTAATTTTGCCTTCTCTTAATGTATTTGCCTGCTGCTGGATAAATGTCGTGCGCTGACAGTCCAAGAAATAAAGAAATGTTATAAACTTCCTTGAAAAACTACTGTGAAGTGTAGCTATTTTGATGTTTACAGGAGAACAAGTTGAAAAGCTTTCTTGAATTTGTGGGACCGAGGATGGATAATTTTAAATTCCTGTAAAAGGACACACTCACTTTGCTTGCCTAGTCCTGGTTTTTAAGCCAAACGGAGTATTAAAAACTCTTCTGGTTTTGTGATTGTGAAGCATTTTTTTTTCTCTTTTAAAAAGCCTCACCATTTGACGTCACTTGGATATATGAATATGCAATATTTCACTTAAATAAATGTTTGAATTGTGGCTTGAAAACACAAATCCTGTAGACATCAAAACACTGATGGTTGTTAAACAGCCCTTCCCACCTGATTAATGTCACACAGCTTTTAGGCTGGTATCAGGCTTCTCACTTGTAAGTTTTGGATATTTTGGTTGAGAGTGCTTGGGTGTTTGCAACTCTTAGTAAACTACAAAAGCGTCAGTGAACTCCTGTAAGAAAAGCTTGTCTTGGGCAGTTTGTCTGTGAGAAACTGACTGGCTTAGCCAGAGCTATATAAACATAAACCTCTCTGACCTTCTCCTGCACAGTTTCTTCAGTCCTGTCTCTGACTGAGTGTGTAAAATTTGCCGTTTTCAATTTGTGATTGCTCAGCCTGGCTGGCCTTGGCTCGGGGGTGTTTCCTGGGCTCTCTTTTAGGGTTTTATTGGGGGTTTTTTGTGTCTTTACCTGCATGAGGTGTCCGCTGGCTGTTTTTGGGCCGCCACGGCGCAGGGTCCGTCCCGCTGCGGGGCCGTGCCGCGGGTGCCGTGGGGTGCGACGGCCAGCAGATGGCGCCATTGCACCGGGCAGTGCGGGAATATCCTACACCGGGGATGTGGGAACATCCACACCGGGGATGTGGGAATATCCACACCGGGGATGTGGGAATATTCAACACTGGGGATGTGAGAATATCCTTCACCAGGGATGTGGTATTATCCACACCGGGGATGTGGGAATATTCAACACTGGGGATGTGAGAATATCCTTCACCAGGGATGTGGTATTATCCACACTGGGGATGTGGGAATATCCTACACCAGGGATGTGGGAATATCTGACACTGAGGATGTGGGAATATCCTACACCAGGGATGTGGGAATATCTGACACCGAGGATGTGGGAATATCCGACACTGGGGATGTGGGAATATCCTACACCAGGGATGTGGGAATATCCGACACCGGGGATGTGGGAATATCCGACACCAAGGATGTGGGAATATCCAAAGTGTGGGTATGGGAATATCTGACACCAGGGATGTGGGAATATCCTACACCGGCCGTGTGGGAATATCCACACTGAGGATGTGGGATTATCCACATGGGGGATGTGGGAATATCCTGCATTGGGGGTGTGGTATTATCCACACTGGGGATGTGGGAATATCCAACAACAGGGTCACTTGGTGGAGCACATGGTGTGCCTGAGCACTGTGTGCCTTGCTGTGGGACAGCCTGTCAAAACCTTCCCACAGGACAAACTTGCTTCTTTCATTCCCCTACACATCCATCACAAAGGTGAGGACAGGCGGAGCATTAGCTGGGTTATTTATGTATGTGTGCTGCGGAGGAATGAAGGCTGATGGCCAGAGAGTATGTTCATGTTGTCAAAAAGCTTTCTTGTTTGCCCCTTCTGACAGGCTGCAGGACAGGAGCCTCTGTTCCAGTGTTTTAGTTTGAATCAGGAATGATGTTATGACCTAAGCCCCACAGGGTGGTCTCAGAGCACACAGAATTGTTTTCTTTAGGATGAGATCCAGAAATCCTTATGCAAGAAGCCCAGAAGACAGTCACACTCCAAACACATCTGCTACAACTGTTAAAGCCCTCAGACCCCAAGTAAACATTTGAGACTTGACTGAAGAAATGTCCCCCAAAACTTTCAGTGTGGATACTCTTGGCTTCAACTGTTTCACTGTAAGGATCCGCTCTTTTCAGGCTGTGACAAATGTTAGTTTTCACATAGCCTAAACTCACTGTAGTGTCAGCTGACAGAGATAGTGGCGCATGGGGGAAAATGAATGCCTCCAGCTTCGATACCTGCCTTTGCATCAAGTAAGTGATGTGGATAAACCCCGTGGTGATGAAAGGCTTCTGGTTTCCCTACACACGGAGGCAGTGTGGGCATCTAGCTGACTGTGCCACTTGTAATTTGCACTACTGGCTGTTCAGAGAAGAGATTCAGGAAACAAATTCTTTTTTTTTCTTTGTTGTTTCACTTTTATGGCGTGGTCTCAGGCTTCCCACAGACTCAGGCAGCTGTTTCTATGTGAGTTATGCTGAGTTATGCCAGTTCTGAAGGCTTTTTTCACCCTCGTCTTAAGCTTGTTACCATTCCTCTTTTAAATCCAAGGCAAAAGCTGTGGAGACACATTGAGAAATTTGTTCTCATCTGCACCCCTTTGAAAAAAGCCCTCAGAGATCTAGAAAATGGTGGTGCTTTCATTCTGCAAGCTGGCATCGCTTACAACACTGATATTTTTTGTTATAGTCAACCCTCAAATATGATATTTCTGGAAATGAAAGTTTTAGTTGCTGGGTAGAAGAGAGTTAATAATCCTGAATTTATTTAAAGGTTATGTTTTCTATATTCATGTAAAGTTATACTCAGTGATGCATAGAGATGAGCGGTAAGATCTGTGAAGCCTCCAACAACTTGGTGAGTGGGCATCCAACACCTCCTTGCTAGAACATATTCCGGGATCATTGCAAAATACATTTAAGGTAATTTTCAAAGTCTAAAATCCTGGAAGCAGGAACTACCAAATTTGGGCTTCCTGTATTACTTTCACTCTTGCTGAGCTGTCTGCTGCAGTCATGGCCGGGGAAAGGATTTCATGTATTTCTGTGACTGTGCTGCCAATGCTGCAAGGAGGATGCAGTGAGGCTTCCCAGACAACTGTGATTCCAGCCCACCCCAACTTCTTCAGGTGTCTTACTTTATTCTGTAGCTCTTAGTCCTTCAGTTGAGGGTCTTTGGTGAGATGTATTGTGTTTTTATGGAAAATTTGTAATAAGCAGTAAAACAAAAATATCCATTAGAATTCACCAGGATTGCTCATGTGCTGAAAAGTGATAATGTTCATAAAACATTGTTGACTTTAACCTTGTTTATATTCTGTGAACAAGATTTTTATTTGAAATAACATTGAATTACATTTTATTGAATGACAGTTTCATTTAACCATTACTCTGCTTTCCTGTCTAGGTATTTTGAAGGACGCCTGCAAACCTGGAAAGGAGTCCTGTGTTCAAAATTGTACTTAAATAGTTAAGACGTGTTGCATTATTTATCTGGGTATCTTATCAAGATTGCTTTGAATTGCTGGAAAAATGAGTAAAAAATACTGTCATTTTTCAAAATGCTTTGTTTTTAGTGAATATATGTTGCCTATGAAATGTTACCCTCTGAGCCTAATTTGTAATAGTCAAGGATATGTGACAAAGAGCTTGTTTAAAAAAAATTGGTTTTATATTTTATTCTTAAAGATGGATTGAAGGAAATATGTTGAAGGCAAGTTGTACCAGCACTGTTTAACCTGCTAGTATCTTGGAGATTATTTCTACTGGCTTTGTGGGCCTTTTCAGTGTGATCCTTGAAAATGCTAATTAATTTCAGGATTGCTGTGTGTGTGATATGCTTTGACATACACAGCAAATTAATAATAATATAATAATCTTTCTAAAAGAATTTTGAGAGCAATTTATAATTCATGCCAGATGTCAGTTGACTGAGTAATTTAACACACTTGTGTAACTGAAAAGTAATAGCTTTTGCGAGCCTGCCATGCTGCTTATGGATATGAATGACAAAATTTATGGGTTTTTAGCTATGTGCATAATCCGAAAACATTCACTCCCTCTTGCAGCGAATAAGCAGTACCAGAAGTGAATGTGTTTTAATCATCTGAAACATATAGCCCAAATGCTATTTTATTTGTTTAAACCAGGAAAAGACATAATTCCTTTAAAGGAAGTGCTGTGAATGCAAGAACCAAGAAAATTGTTCTTGTCCTATCTGTAGCTGCAGAGACCACATCTCCATAAAAGTCGTTAAAGCAGCAAAGACAGCACTGTCAGCTTAGAAATTGTGCTAGAAGATATACTAAGCCTCTGGCCCTGGAATCTAAAGTGCTTCTTTCTATGTTTGTGCCCGGTGTAATGCCCCTGAGTCTTGCAGGTTTAGATGTGACCCAGGGGTTTAGGGAAACCACCAGCATCCACCTTTCCAGACTGGCGCTGCCTGGAAAACATCCAACCTGAGATGGAGTTCCTCTAGAGCAGATAGAGACAGGCATCTCTGGGAGGAGGTTCTGCCCCAAAAGGGAGGTGGATGGACTGCTTCTTGTGGGGAACCATATCTAAGCAAGATTAATATCTCTGTCCTTTCATGCAAATGATGAAAAAATACAGAACTGAAGGGAGCGTGTTCTCTTTACCATTCAGGAAAAAGACAATTTCACATTCATCCTACAAGTCATGACAATCAGCATTTCTAATTTTTTCCAATTTTACAAAAAAGTGCCATACATATTTGTTTTTCTTTTGATGCCTAAAGTTTTTTAGATTTTTTTCATATATGTGTGGCTTTGTAGATTTTATTACATGGTTGTGTAATTTCTTGCACTTTCTTATGGTTTCTCACTCTTCAGAACAGCAGCTAACTGTTCATGTCACATTCTTGAAATTCTGTTTAGCCTTGTTTTCAAGAAAAGAATTTCTAACAAGAACTCCCCATTTTGCACCAGGACTTGAGAGATGTAACAAGAAATAGGGCAAAGAAGCCCCTGGAGAGTCTCCAAGGGGCAGATCCAAGGGTGGGTTACCAGGGCAACTGTTCTTCTATTGGATGTACCTGCTATATATACTAATTAATTAGACTTATAAAAATTGTGAAGATCTCATGCCACATGTGTATATAGCTATATTTGTGCACCTGCAATCTTTCATTAAAGGACTGCTCCTTATATTACCACTTTTAATACTGTTTGGAAAGTCTTTCTTTCAATTCTAGGCAACAGTTTCACCATTTAAAGCAAAATACCTCCCTCAGATCTGGGCTCTTCACAAAATGTCTTGGAAACTCATGTCCACAGTGCTGCATTGTGATGGTTCATCCTAAGGTAATGGAGTGTCAAAGCATTCCTGGTTCTCCTCTCTGCTGCCAACTCCATCTCCATTACCCCTGTTTTTCTCTCTGAGAAAGGATAAGCCATGCAAGGACCCATTCAGGTTAACAAATGTGGGGCTTGTTAAGTTAAATCAAATGGGATAACCACTTCAGAATGTAAGGAAAGGAGCTACAAGCCTGGTTCCTGCCTGCCTGCTCTCAGTTTCCTCCAGCTGAGACACTGTGATTTCAGCTCAAACAGAAACTGAGTGCACTGGGTTAAATATTGGGGTTTGTTTTCTTTTTATGTTTGTTTGTTTGTTTGTTTGTTTTAAAGGGTGTTTATGCTTCTCCTGTAGTCTTCCCAGTAGCAACCTGCTCACTTAGAATAGTATACCCAGGAATTTCTCATGCATGTTTTTAGATGCCCAAAACATCTCTGAATCAGAAGTCAACAGCCAGAAGCCAAGTCAAGTGAGAGGAGGAGGAGGATTGGAAAAGAATTTATTTAATCACAAAGGGAAGGGAAGTTGGTGAACAGTACAAGACCACATTATCTGCTTCACTCAGTCTTCTGCTCTGAAATCCCACTGATCTAGATCTGTTACACATATGTAGAAGAAAGAGGGTGCATACCATCAATGGCATCTCCAAAAAAAGTTACAAGGATTATGAATAAGCTGTGTTGTGATTGCTATGTACCATAGTGTTTTCTGCTTCTCACAACTTTGATATCTATCAGTTTTTTCATCTAAAGATAGCAGTCAAGAAGCTGTTGAGAGTAACCCATATACACAGTGCCTAGCAGGAAGGGACCTTGGCTTTGAAGGACCTTCCACAGCTAAGATTAAAAAAAAGTTACAGCGTATGCTAAAGCTGTTTGATGAGTCATTTTCCACTTTTTCATTGAGAACATTTGACAGGGTTATCCTATTGACACATGTTATGGGAAACCACAGGACTCTCAGGGGGTGAGATAGAAAACAGTTTTTGTCATCAGTAACCAGCTAGGAGCTGATGCTTTTTAAGGAATCCCAGTCCATACGTGCTCCATAAGCTGATCACAAACAAAACCTGGACATATTTTCCCATGAGTAAAAGCATGGGGTTGATACGGGGAACGTGAGGGGAACACTGTAAGTGTTGCTCAGACTTTACTGGCTTATACACAAGCTGATCTCAGCACCTTAGCAGGACACAGACTGCCTTGTTTTTGCCTCTCGAAAAGCTGTGCTCCAGAGAATGAAAGTAGGCCCTGTGCACAAGCACTGTAGATCTGAAGTGCCTATCAACCTATTTGTTTTCAGCATATCTCATAGGCAGATTTGAGTGGTTTTGTGTGAGATTAGCTAGATGGTTTAGGCTAGAGGGCTAGTTAATGCTCCGCCTCTGATACCTTCATCTGATATCTTCATCTCAGGTTTCCCAGTTGAGTTTGCCAGTAAATCTGAAGAACATCTCTGAGAAAAATATTGTCTCTGGTTTTGATTGAAAGTTTTAAATCCAGTTCACAGGATTTCATCCAGGCTCCTCTCATGAAAATAAGAGAGGCATATTGATTGCTTTTCTGTCTCTTTGAGACCAAAATGAAGCATGGAGTAGATCGGCAAAGCTTTGGTTAGCTCACACTGCTCCAGACAACTTTTATCTTGCTTCCATCTTCCTGAAGATTTGATTGAAGTCAGGAGAGACGCATAAAATACATCACTGCAAACTTTATTCTGCATAACAAAGACAATTTAAAAGCAATCTGCATTCCTTGTAACAGTAACTACGTTCACTTAAATTATAATGTTGCAGGATTCTTGTTAGACAAGCCATGATTAATAGTTTTGATAACAGGCTTAAAAATCTGCTCAATATAAGTCATGCCTTCTACATTATTCTGACTGGAACCGTGCGCTGTGGTTCTAAGAAGTAATTTGCTTATTTATTTTAACAGCCCATTTAATGAAACTTTAATGAAGAGCAGTCCTTATGGCAATCTTGGGCTTCGTGTGTGTGGGAGGAATATTGGATCAACGTCATCTGTAACATTTTTAGCTTGGGATTTTTATTGGTGTGTTAGTAGAAGGTCTGTGTTTGCCATCTACTTTTGTGGCAGTGCCACAAACCAAATGCAGTTTCTCAAGAGACAAGGACTTGCCAGATGCTGTCCTCATCACAAGAGAGTCTACATGAGTACCTACAACATCAGACTAACCATGGCTGCAATGGCTTGGGTTTTTTTTCTTCCCTTCTGAGAGGAGGGAGGCTGTGTTGGGTTTGAGAAGACTGTAGCACCAAGACTGCAGGACTAAGATCCTCTATTGGGTGTTTGGCAGCTCAATCCCCTTGCTACACCCTCCCCAGTAATGAATGAGAAGTGAACTTTTTCTCTTCTAATCTGAAACAAGGATGAATTTGGAAATCTTAGCACTTTTTTTTTTAACTTTCCTTCTGACCAGCCCTACTTTATTAAGTTAGCAAATTTATACCAAATTGGGAGTCCTGAAGTTGTCTAGGGGTGTCCCTAAGATCACCACTGCCATTATAAAGCTAAAAATCTAAAAAGAAGAGGATAAATCCCTTTTGTATGGCTCTGTAAACAGCTCTGCTTGCTGGTTAGATTTACATATCAATGCATTTCCATTTTTTTTTCCTTCTGAGCAGTTCTGAATGAAGCCTGTTCTTAAGGGCATTTGTTAAACCATGCCACTTAGGAGTTTGCAGATATTTCCTGGGCCATTTTAAAGTGTGACCAGTTATCAAGCTTTGTAGTAAAGTCCTATGTGTGTTTTCTGAGTAACAGTGTTGCTTTTTCCCCATCCTCATACACAGTGTCCTGTTGCTTACTCCTTCCTTGTGTTTTTGTCCCTTTGTGTGAGTTCAACTTGTGAGTTCAACTTGTAGTAGTGTTTGCTGAAATGTAGAAGGAAAACCTCTGGGTTTTGCTTGAGGACGTTGTGAGTTGGCCCTCAAAAAAGGAGATTCCCATTGCAGCTCCAGCACTGACAGAGCAGTGGGAGAGAGGGAGTGCATGGCTAGGGGAGTTGATGGAAAAAGTGGAAATGCCCTCATCCTCTGTCAGGAAGAGAATAATACCGAGCCTTGTGCTGGAGCACACCAGGGATCCCTGCGTTGGACATCAGACTGCAAGGCTTGGTGAATGATCCTCCTCCTTCCTGCACTGTTCTCGGACTGGACTGTCTCCACAGTCCTTCTCCTGGACCACTGCTGAAGCACTTGGACACGAAATTTATCCCACTCTCGAATTTAACACACATGATTTTTGCAGAAAAGAAAGATGAGTGCTGGAGGGTGTTTTAGGAAAATCTGTTTACTTATGGAATCTGGTCTGAGTTAGCCTTGGGGAAAGGGAGGACGCCTTGCATGAGCAAGCATTGTTTTCTATCTTGTACACACACACAAACCTGTGAATGCTCATACGCACAGATCAGTTGTTACCAGTTTTGATAACTACTCATAACACAATCAGTGGTTACAAAACCAGTGTCAAACTGGAAGGCACAGTATGTTGCTATGAGTATTATGGTTTGGCTAGAAGTGACAGTCATGTTTTCCCGAAAAAACCACTGATGTAGAGTCTAGAACTTGATTTTCTTAAGTTGTGGGCTTCAGAAAATGAGGGTCTTCAAAGCCGTATTAAGCCTTGACTATCAAAAACATAAAGTCGACTTTTTGAATTCTAATATTACGGCAACTATTAGTAGTAAAAATAGAAAAACACGTGAAACAATATGAGAGCAGTACTGCATCATGAACAAATAGTAGATGTTATTGTTTATTAAATAATGTTTATAATTTCTACTTTAAATTATTAAACTGATTCAAAGTAACTTACCATTAAAAATGTTCTTGAGTGTTTTTTCAAATGATTTTGTGAACTGATTCGGTAACAAAGGAAATGGATTAGAAGAACTTAAAGTAAACACCATAGACGTCTTCAGGCTCCAGTAAGGTAAATACAACAAAAGCACCTTTACTTAGGTGAAAGGAACAATAGGAAAAAACTTAGAATTAAGTATTTTGAAGGATTCTTTCTTTTCTTCTATAAATTCTGTATTTTAAAACTCTTGCTTCTTTAGGTCCATTTGTTTTAGTAGACGTGGTACAAAGGTATGTGTGTATATAAATATGTATGTACAAACACCTATATTTATGTATCTATCTATCTAATCTATCTATCTATCTATCTATCTATCTATCTATCTATCTATCTATCTATCTATCTATCCATCCATTCATCTATCCATTTATCTATACTATATGCACATGATATCCAGATGTAACACTTGGGAACAGAAAAGCTTGTATCCTGCAGACATGCTGTTGTAGCTTGAAGAGTTGGACCCTGACAGGAAAATCTGTACTTGTATAATAGTACTTCCCAATACCATGCTTGACCAGGTTTTCAAAGTCTCCCCTTTCTGAACCACTTTCAGATAGACTAATAACAAAAAAGGGAAAAAGTCACAGACTAAGGAGTTTATGTCAATGTTAAAGTGAACTGGCAGAGTTCTTCACATGAATTTCCAGATTTTCTCGTTATGCCCATTTAATACCCAAGGCAATCCTTAGAAGTTCATTAGAAGCTCTGATTCCTATAGAGCTCTTAAGATATCTGCCCATACAAAATTTAGAAAATGTGTCACTTTGGGCTATTGCCCATACATTAGACTGTGCCAACTAAGTAGTCCCTACTGCCCCTACTTTGCTATAAACACAGTTGTATCATATAAGTAATAGAGTGCAGTAGAGAGAATCACATGAATAAGGCCCTGACTATATAATGCTTGTCACATTTCTCCCCTGTCCTGCCAGGGTTTGACCTGCAAAAATGCCTCTTCACTTCAAATAAGAGAGCTTCCCTAATAACCAGTCCTGTGGTGGTCACAGCTTTTCTATACTGGGAAACTGTACTGGTGCTTCTCCAACCCCTACACTGGGGACACAGCCTGCACAAGGGCTGTGTGATGGGTATATAGACATGAACTTATCAGCTCCTGCCAGGCTAGGCAGATCTCAAGAGCTTTAGATAGGGAATCACTGAAACCTTGTCTTAGTACCAGTGCAGAAGTGTGGGCTTACCAGCTAAGTGACTATCCTTGGAGTTCTCTGTGGTGAAAACCAGCCATTAGATGGAAGGTTGTAAATATTGTTGACTTTAGATACCAGTTGTCTGGGAATTGCTGTGTCTGAGGCTGGCTGGTGGTTCTACAGATCCTGCTGTGCCATGCTGTCATCACAAGTCCTCCTGGGAGCTGTCTGGGGTAGTCAAGCCTATTGCATTGTATTTGGATGAAAAAAATTTAAAAAACCCTGGATATATAAACTGCTTAAAATTACTTTTTCTTGTTTCAGTAGCTGGGCACCCTTGAGATGGTGTATTGAAATAATAAATTAAGATCCTGTTCACAAATTTGTGATCTCTTTAGAGATGCAGACTTTTTTCCATAAGCGATGATGTTTTCCAAACACATTCTAAATAATTCATAACCAGGAGCCAGAATGTAGAAGACTTTTAACTACAGAGTGTCAAGTCACTTCTCTTGTTCATCTTGATCATATTTTTAAGTTTTTTCTGGGAATTTTCCCGGGTTTTGTTTTTCTAAGGTGTTTGTTTGGGAGAGTTCAGGCAATTTTTGACCTCATTAACATTCCTATTTCACTATATATTCTCTCACTGTTAAGCAAGCTGAAAAAGTTGGAAAATCAGTTCTGCTAAATTGGTTCCCCAGAACCTTTCCATCTCTCCTTGTTTTTTTCTCACAGAATCATCAGAAAACAGCATATTACTGTGTTGTCAGCTAATCTTTCTCTCCCAATCTAAGCACGTCAGCTCTCAGCAGGGACAGGAGAGCATGGCAAATCTGTGTGCATCTTGGGCATTTTAGCTCCAATCCATCTCACCTAGAGCTGGGGGTTCATCTCTCCCAGCTTTACTCCCAATACTGAGCAGTGTTGATGGTTAAAACCCCACCTTGTCCTTCTCAGCCACAAGAGCAGTGGTTGCTAGTATGACTAGGTTGCTAGGTTTTTAAAACAGAGCTAAACATAGGAATCACTTGCTAGAGGATGTAAAGTCTGAAACATGACAGGGAAATGTAGGCTTTTGGATGAGGAACATATGATACACGGGTGTGCATTATATTGATTTGTGTTGTATTAGTTAAGGAGTCTATACGCAACCAAATAATTTAGTGTTGCCTTGTAATTCTAGCAGATTCAAAGCCAACTTTCTAGTGCTTGTTTGATAGGTATTTTTCAAGGGCATTTTAAAAGATCAACCATCTTTATCTTTCTCTGATAAGGCTGTTCTGATTCAGTTCTGATCTTTGAAATTGCTTCACAGGAGTTGTTACTGCCTTTTCCTGCCTGAATTTAGGTACTGCCTCCCTTTGATGATCTTTCTAAATTCCAGATCTGGGCACACATAAGCAGAATGAAGGATTTGCCCTCCTGTTCCTTAGCAGACTTCCTCCTTCAGATATCCCCTCCTTCAGGGCAGGCTTTGGGCTGGGTTTTCAGTCCCAGGGCTCAAGGTTTATCCCAAATCACTGTCTTCTCTGCCCTTCATCCTACTTCATGCGGCACACGGAAGAAATATGCTGCAGTCAGGAATCCAACACAGATTCTGCTGACAGGTTTTCATCAAAAAATTACTCTTCAAAGGCATCCAATAATCACTTGGGACCTGTCGGTGGTTCTTGCTTGCTGGACAGAATTGTTCTTACTTTCTGAGAGGGTGAGAGCTTGAAAAAATTGAACAGAACCATGTGTGCCTGGAGACATGAAAATCTAGTGATTTTTGTGTTTGCCCACAAAATATTAATGACTACTGGAAACAAGCTTGTTTGCACAAATGTTTTAAGCTGAACACGAAACAATGAGCATATGCGACTGAAAAAAATGCATTGTATGTTAAAAAAAAAGTAATTTTCACAGTTCTATTGTTCTTTGAATTATTTGTCTCCTTTCTGTGCTTCTCCGTATTGCTGTACAAGCTCCTGAAATTGCAGAATTACTGCTCTTCACTTGACTTTGTAGGGAATCTCAGTCTTCATTTCTACTCAGCATCAGCTGCCAGCCTCCTAATAAATGCTCAGCTTCTATATTCCCCAAATTTTCCAAGCAGTTTCACAGTCTCCATACAGATGAGCTTGGGTAGTCTTTCATCTTTGCTCTTTCATACCCTTGTGAGCTGCAGAATCGTCTTCATCTTGCAGGTTCCTCCGTTGTCTCTGGAAAGGCAGCAGTGTTTGTCATTTGAGATGGTAAAAACAGTCACATGTTTTCAATTCAAACCTCTTGTTTTGATGTATTTAGGATTTTCTCAAACTTTCACATCCTTTGGTGGTTTTTCTCCCATGTGTTCTTTGTCTCCAAAAGTGAGAGAAAATTATAATAATAATAAAAAATTTGTATGAAATTTATGTATTGCTGAAATTTATGACATGGTATTACATGACTTTATGGACTGCTAATGGTTTGAAAATGGATTCATGTTAATGTAGTTGATATCTGGGGGGCTTTTATTTATCCCTATTTTTTAATCTATATATACACCTGTGTGTGAACCGCCACACAGACAAGAACACTGTATCCGAGCTCCCATGTCTCTTTAATCATAAATATCCAGGACCTGCCATTCTTTGATTGCTTACAGTTAGTATGCATAAACCTCTTTAAATGTTCTGTCTAACCACAAATTCTATAAACAAGTCTTCTTTGCATTTTCCTTATCTCTTTGCTTAAAATCAGAAACTATTAATAAGAGAAAAGCTTTTGAATCCCTTGGTTTAGAGAATTTATTTCCAGCAGCATTAACAAAGCCATAACATACCGAGATTTTCTGCTCCTGTAAGTTTATAACATTATTGACATATTGAAGTCTACCTTATTATGCAAGTTTTGCATAATAACAGAAGGAACACTTTAAAGAAGAAGAGTTATTTCTATAGCACTGCATTTAGGATTTAAAAATACTATCTGCAAGAAAAAAAAGCTGATTCATTGAAACCAAGTGGTGAAATCGTACATTTTGTTAAATTACCTAATTCAAAAATACCTTGAATAAATGAATTAAAAACCCCCTTGTTTTGTACATTTTCTTTTATTTGAAAATATTTCTCTTTCTTTCCCTTCATCACTTTCTTCTTACTTCTTTTTGATTTGCCTTTTTTTCCTGTCTCTTACTCTTTGTCTATTGCTCTCATTCTTTCTCTTTCTCTCTTTTTTCTCATTCCCTTCCAAAACAACTGTTTCAGTTTTTTTACAATTATACTAGATTTTGGGCTCTTAAATATACAATAAACATTTTTTTTTCCTGATCCAGGCTAAGATCTCTTGTATTTTTTCTTTTCTTTTTCTTTTTAGATTTTTTTTGAAATTTCGACATGTTCGAGAAAAAAATGAGAATACTATTCCTAGTAAATGAATTCAGATACTCAATCTTCAAATAACTTTTTTCCTGTCCTCAACCAGCTTATGGGAAGGCTATTTATCAATTTAAGTTCCTTTATGCCTGTGTTAGGGTTGAGATCTTTTTTCAAGATAACATTATTGCTATTATCCTAGTCATACAATTCTTTGCCTATCCTAGTGTTTCTTCTCTGGTATTTGCCACAGTTGTCATACCTCCCCTCTGACTACATTTTGCTGAGCTGACAAATCAGGTTCTTGTGATCAGCTCATGACTGGAAATTACTCACCCACTTTGCTGTCTTGGCAGCCCTTTCTCTGACCACAACTGATCATACCGTAAATAATCCCAACATAGGCTTGCCTACACCTAGGGTTATAACAGAAAGTGATTTCCTCTAATAGCATCCCAATGGCTTTTTTTTTTTTCCAGGGGCATACCACACATCTGGCATACAGACACTATGTAACAAAACTATATTCTAAGTCTTATTCCTCCTACTTCCTCGACCCACTGATAGTCCTAACTTACAACATGGAACAGATTCATTAATTCCAGAGTGTGATCTCCTACGTTCTCAAGTGACATTAAATCCTATTTCTATTACTCCTGGTCTTTAAAGTCATTTTATATTTTTCTCACATAATTTTCCAGAAGTCGTGCATTTTTCATAGACAAAGAAAAGTGTTTCTGGGACACTTCTGCTATTATAATGTGCTTCTTCTTTTAAATCAGGATTAATACTGTATTTTGTGTGTAGATAATATTAGGAAGGCCCACGATGCATTTAATTGACTGCCCTAAGTGTATAGTGTGAACACTGACCTTGGTCATGTGTGAGTAGTTTGAACCTTCAGTTCAGGGGGTTCAACAGTCCCAAAGTGTCTGTCCTGTCCTGACGGGGTGCTGAGCACGTGGGGGCTCTTATTCCAGAATGGAGCTGCGGGGCTGAAGCACGGCAGCGTGTGCTGCAGCATCTTAAATCCAGAACTCATGCAAGGAAGGATGGGATTCCTTTCCAAATGTGGATTGCATCCTATCCTCTACAATGCTTCATTGTGTGCATTTAAATCTGGCTCTTGGTCTGGGAGTATGTTACTACAGACTCAAGCCTGCTAAAATTAATCTTGTCTACATACAAGTGCATAAGATCTATCTGAACAGGTGCACATGGTGTTTTGATTTTATATTGACCATGGTAAAATTAATGCTTCTTTTGTCCTACCTGATAGATTTCTATGCATTTCTTAAATACTTGTGACCTATAGCTGGTGTCACTGGTTCGATTGCGGTGGAGTATCTGACATTTTAATTGTTTGAAATTGAGAAAAAGAATTGAAAAAAAAAAAACCCACTGATTTTTCTGTTTTCTTTTGGGATTTTGGCATTCTTTTCAAGGAAACAGTTTCTTCTGATTGGCCTTTATAATCCTCTACGGAGGAGAGATGAAGAACTATAAAACTTTAAAATAGGTCAACATCTCACTAATTATTGCTTTAATTAGTGACAGCCACATAATTTTTTTATTCTTTTGTTTAATTTAATAGTCAGATATATCCTGATTTTTCTAGTTTGAAAGAAGTTGTGCCCTTGATTTTTAATGGACTTTACCCAGACAGTAGATTACCTGGAAGTGTCCATAGTAAAAAATGTAAAGGTTGTACCTTTAGATTTGCTGTCACAGCTACTCTTTTCATTTTATCCACAAATATGAGTAGACTGAACGTAAATTTTCTAAAGAAGAACAAATAGCAAGAAGTTCTTAATTAGGTTTGAAAAGCAACAGCGTGAAGGTAACAGCTTTTACAGGGACCTGTACATTCATTAAAAAATGTTTTCTCAGTTGAATGTCTCACACCCTGGATGTGGAACAATAAATCAAATAATTGAATAAATCTCTAAATGGTCCAAAAATACTTTCAATAACTCTAACAGGTCTAGTCTGTGAGACAGGAATGATATACAGTATAAGTTTTAGGTCCAAAAAAGACTTTGAATAACTGCATGATTATTTTATACAGGTCATGGAAAATTATATAGCGTTGAGCTATAACCCTCTGAAGTCAGGAAGACCAACGTGTTAGTCATTTCCATGTTCCAAGTACTGTAAAGATACTTCGGATAATTCTGTAACTCTTTGTTAAAATTGTTAAGAAAAGGATGTTGTTGCCTTCCTTACTAACTTGTTTACCATCTGCATTAATTAAGATCAGTTTCGATGCACACTAGTAAACTCCTGTGTACAGAGTATTTTATTTTTCATCTCCTTGTAGAGAAAACTTAGACAAAACCTATTAGTGATGGAGTTAAAAAGCTTAGATTGCATTTTAAGTACTTTTGTACAAGTATTGTGTATTTTAGTTAATATTATTTAACATGCAACTTGTACTTAATCGCTTAATAAACAGAATTACTCGAATGTGGCAAATTATAAACCAACCTTTGCATGAACAGTACATCTGTTAATTTAATAGCTTCCCAGTGCTAATTAAACTGTCCCTTATTTACAATTTCAAATATTTTATACTAGCAGTGTATTAAAGATTTGGTGTTCTTGCCCTGTTTTCTGATTGTGGGATTTCTCTGGTAAGATTTTCTTAAGACTATTTCAGACGCACAAATATTTAGTATAGTAATGTGGCGCTTTTAATGCCCACCATGCTGTTAAAGCTGTTCCAGATTAAGCGAAAATTAATTCACATTATACTGCAAATTACTGTCTCTGTTATCTCGCTCCTGAGTTGTTGTGGTAATTGACCAGTATCAGAGGAGCTAAGTAATACAAAAGAAATGTGAGGAATTTTGTGCAGAGTGTGGAAAAAGAGTCTTATTTCATACCTTTGCTGGCTGGTTCATTGACTCTCTCACGCCGTGGCAGTCACCACCGTGCACCAGGCCTTGAAGCACCAGACAGGTCATTGTCGTCTGATTCTCTCTGGGACTGGGGAAGGTCCTGCTGCTGGCACAGCTCTGCAGGGTGGAGGCAGTGGGACAGCGCTTGTTCTGCTGGAAGGTTTGCTTTGCTTATTGCCTGACTTACCTGCGCTCTACACCTTTCTTAGCCACCACCTTGAGTACAGGAGGACAAGTGAAACAAAATGAAATGTTGGTATTTACTCTTCCTAATTCAAAAACTAAATTAAAGGCTTTAAACTTTTTGAGAAACACTGTGTCTGTAAACTGGACAATACCTTCACTGTGTTTCTTGCTTCAATTTGTCCCTGAGTGAAACCAATGCCCCAGACTGACTCAACAGCTGCAGTAAGCAGGTATTAGCTCATTTCCCTTCATATTTTCATGCCACAGACGATATGCTATAGCTCTGAATTTAAATAAAACAGATAACCTTGATCCCCACCGGGAAGGTATGAAAACATCACTTTTCACGCTCTCCATCACAAAACACTTAGAATGATGTGTGCTTGATGTTTTGGAGTTATTTTTTATTTGGGACTTTGCTTCGAGATCGGGTTCATACTCGAAGTTTCGGGGGTTCCGCGGCGGAGGCGCGGAGGCAGCGCTGCACTGCGCCGCGCCGGGATTGCGCTGGATTTGCGCTGAGCTGGATTTGCGCTGCGCTGGGCGCTGCGCCGTGCGCGGCCGCCAGGGGGCGCGGCAGTGCCAGGGGCCGAGCGGGGGCGGCGGAGGAGAAGGAGGAGGAGGAAGAGGAGGAAGATGAAGAAGATGAGGAAGACGGGGAGGAGGAGGAGAAGAAGGTGGAGGATCCCCCCGCTGTCTGCCCGGCCCTGCCCGGCCAGCGCCGGCAGCCCTGGGGACAGGCTTTTTGCCCTGGGTCCCGGCCGAGAGTTGCTAAAGGAGGGGAAAAGGAAAAATAGTGCATTTTTGGAAAAAAAAGGGTGTGGAGGAGGGGGGACATAGCTATCTTCTATCTCAAGGGGAGGCTGGCAGGCAGCGCTTACCACTCCTCTCTGTGGGGAGCCGTGAGTGATGTAGCCTCAGAAATGAGGCTACCCCCAAGAAAAATTGCTGACAGCAGAGCTTTCATTCCGTTTTCATGGCAGGAAGGAAAGTGGTGAATGTTATATGTTGGTTACTTTCAGATGCCACCACCAGAACCTCAAAGTGCCTATGGCAGCGATATGACATCGGAATGGGAAATGCACGTCCCTCGATGGCACAGTTCATCACCTGGGTCTTCAGACCTTCATTGCACCCATTTTTTGCATGCTCCATCATCTTCATCACCACTGCTATTACTGCTTTTGTAGTTGAGAAGACAGAAAGGTTCCCTATCTCTGGAAGTTTCCAAAAGAAAGCTCCATCCATTCCAAAGAAAGTTCCATTTCTTTTCGGGCATTAATAAATGTCTTAAAAGCTACGTTGTGAGATTGGGGGTGGAAAATTCACTTACATATTTATGTTGCTTTTGCTACAGAACTATAGAATGTTTATAACAGATCTTTAGCACTGATATCCAAGAGAACAAATAAAAGTAAAATATGGGGAAATAATGCCTCAGTGCTGGGGTGGTCAGCTCAAGTTTGTAATCCTGTAAACAGTTTAACCGAGTGCTTCAAGTCGCTCAGACACAAGGAATTTAAAATACTTCCCTGCTCTCTACCTGTGTGAAGGTCAATCTCTGCTGTGAGTCATCCTGGCTCGCACACAAGCAGGCAAAGATGGAATTTCCTCTGTTCTCTGCTTGGCTCCCCTGAGATCCTGTGAAGTGCCGGGTTTTACAAAGGACATATAAGCAAGAAGCAGTGATGAACAGAAATTGTGACAATCTGACGCTACATAGAAAACATGAAATGCGCATATACGTGTATAGGTAGATGTGTATATGTGAACAGGTATCTCAAAAGAAGAAGTGAGAGCAGCTATGTGGCATGGCAGGAGCAGGCAAAAGACTCGACCCCAACTCAGTGAGACGAAGGGAAAGAATGCAGTAGCCCATGTGCTTCATCTGTCTGCTGGACAGTGCAAGGATGACTACACCGGGATGAAGAGGCGACAGGCTGCTGAAAGGACAGGAATTCTCCCCTTTTATCCCTTTGCAGAGAAGGATGATCAGTCCAATCTGCAATCCGATTTTTGGTAAAAAAAACCCCCACTGCTGTCAGGCTGTCTGCTGAGACCAATAAGAAAGAGGACAAAGCTCTATGACCTTCAGGCAGAGAGTGTTGTTATCATTATAGTTCTTGTGGTTACGGCTGTTACTTAGTTGTTTTGCCTTATTTAGCGTTTGAGAGCATCCCCTGCCCTGGCTGGCTGTGGCCGCTGTTTGATGGATGAGGAGCAGAATTAGGCCGCGGCAGATGGCTGTGAACGGTGTCACGATAGGAGCGGGACAGAGCCCCCGCAGGACTTGCTTCCAACCCGGCTGTTTCAGAGGGGGGTGGGAGGGACTCGGCGGGAAGGATGCGCGGGGGGAACCCGCTCGGGGGCTGCGCCGGGGCAGCGGCTGTGCACTGCGCATCGGCGGAGGCTCAGGCCGAGCCGCTCTCCTGCCGTCCCCGCACCCCTGCCTTGCTCGCCGCTCAATCCCGTCGGGTGCTGGGTTTTCTCCAGTAAGGGATGGTCCCATCGCGAGGGCCACCCGGTGCCACCGGGGCGCGTCCGCCCTACCGGGGACGAGCGTTCTGGCGGCCCGCGGCGGGAGCGCAGTGCCTCCGCCAGCACCAGGGACAGCGCCGGCAGCAGCACCGCCGCTCCTTTGTTCCACCGCCGGCGAGGCCCAGCGGAACAAAGATTTCCGCCGCCGGAGGCGCGGGGACCCCGGCCTCTCCCCTCCCCGCCCCCGCACCCTCCCCGCAACCCGCCGGCTTGGCCCTGCCGCGGCCGCCGCCTCCAAGGGAGCCGGGTCTGCAGAGTGCCGGCCGCGCACGCACCTGCCCCGGCCCACGTCGCGCTGCCACCGCCGCCCCGCCACCCTCCCCCGCGCGTAAACTGACCCGCACACCCTACGCCGCCGCCGCGCCCCGCTCCGCGCTCGCCAGCCGGTGCCTTGCGCCTCGCCCCGCCGCCCAGCCCCGCGCACAAAGCCCGCACGCCGCTCCGCAGCCTGCCCGCCGCTCCGCCGCCCGCCGGCTCCGCTCCGCGCCGCTCTCCCACACCGTGCCCGCACGCTGCTCCCCCTCCCCGGCTCTCCCTCGCAACCTCCGCACACTCTTCTTCGCGCTGCCTCTCCGCACATGGCTCAGCTGCAGTGCCCCCGCGGCACCCCGGGCACCCCCGCCCCGAGCGCCAGCTCCGCACATGGCTCTGCCTCTGCCGCCCCGCGGCGCAGACGCTGCTCCGCTGCCCCCCGCGCACCGCGCCGCTGCCCCGGGGCCCGCGTTCCTCGGCTTCCAGAGGAGCCCCGCAAGAGGTGGAGCCATTACCGAGCGGGCACTCCTAGCTACCGGCTGAGCGATGCGCAAAGAACAATCCTCGCGATGATAATATCAGAAAATGTATTTATTTCCCATTAATCGACTTTACATGGTTCAGCCCAAGAAAGCGGGAGGTCGAGTCACCACTACCTTGAAAAACCACCGCGGCTACCGCACCGCTCCAGTAGCCCCCCACGGCCCCGTTACCTGCTGCTGACAGCTGCCCCCGCGGGCGCCCATCCCGTGGCAGCGGCATCTCCTTTCCACCGGGCTGAGCCAATCAGTCCACCAGTCCTAGTTAGTCTCGGTTTCCGTAGGTGAGTACAGGTTGTCGAGCTCTTTACTGCTTTGTCTCTCCTTTTCTTTTTCTTTCTCTCTTTCTTTCTTTCTTTCTTTCTTTTT
>VZDJ01007755.1:4862935-4941566 GCA_008694505.1 Cyanoderma ruficeps
TTTTTTTTTTTCAGAAGAGGGCAGGCCGTTCCCTGAATCCCAATGAGTTAAGTCAGTCACTTTCCTTCACATGCATCACAGCCTCCTTAGAGCTGCAGGCACAAAAGAGCATTTTGCTGCCTCCAATTTGTGTAGAAGGCCTGGCCTTACTCTTATTTATTTATTTATTTATTAAATATATTTAAACAGTGTATTTCACTTAGTATAAAAATAGCACGTCCCCAACTTTGACGACTGAACCACTAATCGTAACCTTTTAAATAAATTCTTGAACTTGTATGCATACTTAGCTGGTCTGCAGGGGCCTCACAAGAAATTGATGCACTGTATTTCTCAGCTGGGCAGACCCACACCCTGCTTTCTGCAAAGGTCAGAGCTATACAATCCACAATTACTTTCCAATGAAGTCTTATATAAACAAAACCTCCTTGAAAAGATTACAGGCCTCCAAAAATAAAGCTTTAATCTTAGATATACACGGTGGCATATTCCATTTCAATCACATAGGAGGGATTGTTTCAAAAACTGACCGCACACACAAAAGTGTATTTTCATGCCAGGTTACTTTTTCCAGGTGGACAGAGAAAAGCATAAACAAGGTTGTACTCACTCCATATTTCATTGCGTGTTTTGTGTTTATTCTTTCTTCTAGTGAAATCAGGAACATCCATTCATGTATATGTACATATATATATATGTATATATATAAGCCCACACATTTGTGTATGGCGAAGTGTGGCTCTCCTGGCCCTGTCCGAAAGCCGCAGGGCTGGCAGAAGCCTCCCACGGGCAAAGGAAGCACCAAAGCGACCCAGCGGTGGCTCTTGCCGCTGCGGAGCCACAGAGAGCAGAAAGGCCGGTCTGCGCCGGGGGCCGGTGGGCACTGCCCGGCCGAGGGCTGCCCCCATCACCCCACGCCACCGTCCGGGGTGCCCTGGGGGACAGCAGGGTGCTGCGGGGTGGCCAGAGCCACCCCGACATCTCTGTCACCTCAGGAGTTCTTGGCACTTTCTTTGCATGCTTGTCATCCCCTAATTCCAGCCGCACTTGCTCAAATGGGTGGTAATCCGACTCTAGAGGAGATTAGGGAACCAGAGATAGCTGCATTTAGGATTACCGAAAGGAAATGAAGGAATCTAATCCACTCCCACCCCTTACGTTGCTGGGTTTCAATAAGACCTTATACCACCTTTTAGGATTTTAAACAAATGAATTTGCTTGGAGAAGGGGACAGAAAGAGACCGAGTGATGGAGAGTATGTTTGCCCATTAAATGAACTGAATAGGAGAGGATAAGGTGGATTGCAAAAGCAGCCAGGGCCGAAGTGCCTTTTTGTGCATCCCAATATGGGCCCAAGGCTTGTAGCTCCCTCAGTGCTCCCCTCAGGACCACGGCAGGTTTAGGAAGCCACACTGGAAATCCATCTATAAACTGCAAAATCAACCTAGCACTGATTTGAACTGTGATATGACACTCCCCCCACCACATCACACACCTCAAAAGCCAAAACTCGACAGCATAATGTGAAGCTATAAGTATGTTGTTTCTAGTCAATAAGAATTCCAGTCAATCTGTAAACCATAGAACGCGCCTATCTTCAGAGGATTGTTTCTGCTCTATTTTGGTTGCATAAAACCAAGCAGAAAACAACTAGTGCTTGCTACAGCGATAAAACTAAAGTCCTCTTGGTTTTCCTAGTTTCACTTTCAACTAAAGAAACCAAAGGCATATGCATTTGTTTTCAAAGATACAGGAAGTGTGCAATGAGAGAACTGAGTTAACCTAGTACTGAGACCCGGTTCTCCTTCTGTGGAAAAACCATAGAAAGAGTAATACAGAATTAAAAACCAAACCAAATTTATAAAGTATTTTAAACCCCAACAAACACCACCACAACAAATAGAAAACCTGTGACATTTATAGATGTTTTCTTTCTATAATTTCAAATATACCATTCCATTTTCCCAGACGATTTTTATATTCAAAGTGCTAGATTGACTACAAGCCTCTCAAATAATATTTAATATGAATATTCTTAATTGTACTGAGCTTCTTCATACACTGATTATCCTCAATGCGTTATCAGTGTAGTCTAAAATGCTCTCTGGTTGTAAGAAAAGAGCCTTAATACGAGGGGAAAAATGGCTAGTCATCCCTCAGTAAGATTTTGTTTTGTAGAGTGCTTGTCATGGTCCTTTGCAATCCTGGAAGCAACGTGAATCAAAAGCCTCGGAAGAAGACTTACGTCGACAGAAGCTCCGTATATAGCAGGCGCTAATTATTAAAGCTCATTCCCTTATTTAGGACTCTATTTTCCTTAGCAAGCCCATCATCCTGACACAACGCAGCTCAGGATGTTTGTTCAAAGCTTATGAAAATGTAACCCAACTCATTGCTAGAAGTTGTTGCTAATTAGTTGATAATAAACTTCTCCGTCCAGGACACAAAAGTCTTTCAGAAGTGCAAGGTGTTCTTTGTGATGCCCTCACAAGGGAAATTAGCATATCAATTCGGCAGGGGAACAATACAGCAGGGCGCTCGCCTTCCCTCCCTGCTCTCCTCCCCCCACTTCCCCCTTGCTAGGGCTGCTGCTGTGGGCATGAAAGCGCAAGGCCGGGGTGGGTGCCCGGCTCCGCAGCGCCCCGGGCTGAGCCCGCCGTGCTCGGCGCGCTCGGACCCGCGTCCCGCTCCGGGCAGCCGCCGCCGGGGCCGGCGGACCACCGGGCAGCCCACCCCTCCGCACCGCCGCCTTTACGACCCCTCCTCTGTGGCGCTGACAAATGGAGTTGGCTGGGGGTTTGCGAGCCCCCGCCCTGCCTCCCCCTCCCCTCGCCACCGATGAAAGGGTTTCAGCCTGAGAGCCTTTTGCAAATGGATGTTTTACAACGCCTCCCGCCCCCGCCAAGGTAATTCTGCTACCCAATATCCTTAATAAAGACTGTTGTTCCCCCTTCAGTTGTTAAAGGTTTCTCTGACAGACTGGTCTTTTCTTCCTCACCTCCAAAGGGTGGATTTCTAGACCTCCCTATTCAGGTGTAAACGCCGAGAGAAAGCAATGGTCCTGACAAAAATGTTCAGTCAGACATAGATTCAAATAGCTGAGGGAGAAGAAATCCCATTCTTAGCAGTTTAGAGGAAATTTGTCCTATTGATTGCAACATTCTTCTGCTCTTGGTGCTTTTTTGTTTGTTTGTTTGTTTTTTAATGCCTAATAAATTTACAACAAGACACAAAACCTGCAAATGCGAGGCACAACCAAACACCCTAACCCAGCCACTTGGTGACACGTGTAAGTGGATGCCTCAGAAGAATGGAAATCCATGTATGACAGGCCAGAGAAAGCAATTAAACAAAACTCTGCAATCCTGAGGCCTCTGATCCCTTTAACTGTGCCCCTACCCAGAGGCTCAACAGATGCAAGACTTATTTATCCACATGGTTAGCGAGCAAATAAAAGCCTAGGTTGGAACGACAAATGTGGTTTGGACCCTACAGGTAAATCAGAGGAAGTCTATGGAATGGCATGTGCCCTCCTTGGTGGCTCTGGGTGAACTCTTTGTTTGGAGTGTGGGGAAAGGGCCAGCCTTCGAGGAGATAAAAGCTGTGCTTGCCTAATCAGGGCAGAAAAAACCAAGATACTTCAATCTTATGCTTTTATTTTTAGTTTTTAAATTTTTTTTAAAGAAGCAGCACTCTTTACTTAGCTTCCACTCAAACAGAGACTGCTTCAATACAGTTATTTTTAGGAATAATATGACATGTAATGTGCATTAAAGCATAGTAACATGCTAAGAAATAAAAGAAAAGAAACCTTATTTCCCCCCTTAAATCACTAGGGAAGCAGTACTCCAGGAAAAAAGTGTTGTGTAATTAAAAAGAAAAGAATTTATTAAGAGAAAATGTTTGTTTTCTTCGATTTGTATAGAAAGTCTTAAGCAATGATAATAAAAGCCCAAATCCTGGGAGTTTTCATGAAATTCAGTTTAGGGAAAAAAAAAACTGTTAAGGATGGTTGTTTCCCCAAATGCAAAACATCAGGGAGGAATCTGAAGAGAGCTTTACTTTCTGTGCAAAATCTCCATTGTTGCTTGGCAAACAATGGGAGCTCTGGGCGACTGGAAGGCTGTGAGAATGAATAGGGAATCCGCAGGATGTGTGCGGGTCAGTGCTTGGGGTCTCTGTCCTAAAGCCCCTTTCTCAGCTTGCCACAATAAAGTAGCACAAGGTTTAGTCTTTCCTGGGTCACTGGCCATCTTCTATTATTCAACACTTCACAACAAAAAACACTTATTAATCAGCGCTGACCAGAGGCCCCTTTTGAAACAAGAGAAGGGGAGAAAGAGAGGGGGGAGAGAGAGAGAAAAGAAGATTGAGAAACCCTGAACAGACCCTCCCAATACAAGAGCAACCATAGGCAGTTTCTCAACTGGCCAAAGAGATTTTTTTTTTTCTTTTTGCCACAACAAAGTTTCCAATCAGGTCAGAGAGGACTGGACTTTCCTCCCCTACCCCCACCCCTGTTTTCCCTCTCACTCTCTTTCCTTCTTGCTCTGAAGATGATGGAGACATTGTTTTGCAAGTAAGGATGGTTTTAGGTCAAATTGCCAAGGTCTGATCTTAGAGGTGTATCCTTGCTATACTGGAAGATAAGGCTGTTTCTCATCTGGGCCTCAACTCTGGAGATGGCGTAGGAGAGAAGAGGTTTGCTTGTGGGGCGCTGCTCTTGTGCTTTAAAAGCTGATGGATGAGGTGTCAGGGCAGAAGTTGTGTGAGGACTTGGCTCAAAATGGTATGAGAGAGAGTCAAATGTGCCATTTATTGACTCTGCTGAGGGCAGTCATGGGCTTGTTGTTGTTGGTCCTGATTTTCTAGCAGTATACATTGTACAGGGCTAAATGGTGAGCTTTGGAGGGAAAAGGAACTAATAGATTTAAGATAAAAAACTTTGTATTCCTCTGTGCAAAAAAGGATTCAAAGGCGGCAGTGAAAAGGAATCTTAAGGACCTAATGCGAGATAATTTAATTTGCAGGGGGAGGTGTTTGTTTGTTTCTTCTTCTTTGTAACCTTCTGGTAATTTTTAAAAGATATTTAATTGTTCTTTAAAAAGTTGGTATTTCTATGTAACAAAATATGCATAGACTGTCACACAGCACACATTACGATGTTCATGCCTCTTATCCCTCCGAAAATGATCCAAACAACTTTTTACAGAGAAGTTTTTTTTGTTGGCTAGAGCTATTTGTTAAATGGAGAACACAAATGAAAAAATGAAGTAGTTCAGACTTTGTTAACGGTACAGGTACAGATGTACCTAAGAGAACAAAGCCATTTGTACTATTTTCTTTTAATTTAGCAAATGCATAGAGACAGCAAATATTGAATCCCCTGTGGATTACCTGAGAAAATGAAATTGTTCTCTCAAGAAAAAAATTAGTCCACAAGAAAGGTAAAAGCTTCCTTCTTTGGTTTGTTTTGTTTTTTTTTTTTCTGACTAAATCGTGTGTGCGTTACCTCGCGGTGGGAGGGGGTTTGTTCGTCTGAAGTTGATGTGGACATTCTAGCTAGAGTGTATCATGAAATATTATGAACCTAGGGAAAAGTTGTTCCTTAAGCCTTCTGGTTATCATGCTTCATAGTGTGTAAGCTGTGACGAGTGCACCCTAGAACTCCTCACTAAAGGGTTTTGTTAGTGGAAACTGGAATAAAGTGTTATTTGGAGGGCAGCCTCAGTGATGCTTTACCAGAGTTTGCATTGCAAACATCAGGCTGCAGTTCGCAATTTGTTTGCAGGAAATATGCTTTACTTAAGTAGAGTATTCTCTCTTTCCCCCTCAAATATTGTGTTACTCAGATTTCGCGGAGTTTGATGTTCCAGCAATGGAGTAATCAAGTGTTACCTAAATTATTTAAAGCCTGGGATTAAAGGCCTTAGCTCTGAGTGCTGACAAGCTTTCAAATGTAGCCTGGGAAAAGTTTTGTATCCTTTCCTATGTCTGTGCACTTTGAAAATAATTTGGAAAAGTACAGCAAATTATTCTCAAAATGTATGCACAGAGAGAATGAATAATTCTTTTACAAGTTGCTCTCCAAAGGAATGAGTGACTTTTAAAAATATAGCAGCAATATATACACAATAATATTGTGGCACCTGCAGTGTTATTTTTAACAGATCAGTTTCTTTCATGGGGCTTGTTTAAAAGAGCTCTTCTATTTTAGAACTTTGGTTTGGACTGAAACACAGAGAATGCATTAATTCAACATATATGACCATTTAAAATGTTAAATTCCTGGATGTTTCGAGGCCTTACCTTTCATTTCTTATTCTTTAGGATTCTCAGTGGCTTGAAGCTTCTGTGTGCTGAAAATTAATGGTTTTAAAGTATGATTACCTTAAAACGTTATCCAAAATACATAGAAATGCGTTTTTAAAGAGCTAAATTTTATTTCCACCTGCGTGTGGATTTGGTGAGCTGTTGTCCACATTTATTTGTGTTCTTCGTCATAGCTTTGTTTTGTGAATGGAAGGATGAATGGAAGGACTGTTGGTGTTAAACAGTTGTAGACAATTTATATCTTCTTTTAGATAATGCACAATTTCTGCTATACAGTAATGTAAAAACAGATGCACAGGTCTGCTGTATTCTGAGCTTTCATTGCATCACTGTGATATACTTTGGATCATATTCTTTAAAACTAATATGATTCACAGAAATGAGATTTTTCTAGTTTGTCAAAAATACAGCAATGAGAGTTACATTTTTGCAAAGGTTTCATCATTAGTAGGTTGTTCTGTGCCATCAGAAGACATATATTAGAAATGTTACTATATAATGTCAGCTTCTCTTTCCATTCTTACTAATGGCTGATTGTGTGAATAAGTCCCATTTAAATCAGTGAGACTATTCAAAGGCTGAGATCCTACTCTACATGACAAAGGGAGTGACAAAATTTGGCCCACAGACTTGAATGGGGCTATTGGAGGAGTGAGATAGAGCTGGGAGTGAGGAAGGATCCTCCAATCTATCTGTAGTATAAAGCACCATTTTTACACAGTGCTTTAAAAACACTGACATTTCTGCACGTATTACTTTGTAGCTTCAGCCAAGAGAGGCAAACATAAGCCGCTGGGGATAAGTAAGGCATGTGAGGCTGGCAAGGATGGAAAGTGGAGAGTGCATTGCAGGCAGAAGTGCAGGGTAAGGTGATGGAGATCAGAAGGGAGGGGACACCAGCACTTTGTCCGTGGGACACATGTGCCAGGCTGATGGGCCACTACAGAACTGGGGTTAAGAGGCAAAATAAGCTTGAGGTAGCTACGTTAAAGTATGAAGGAAAACAGAAGGTGTGTTTACCCAAGCTCTGTGATTTTAAAAGTTTCATATTTGCTCACATTGATATTTTAAGGCAGAAAGATTTTTAAAATGTTGCCTCATCTCTACAGTACATCCTGGGTTAAAAATGACTGATCTTACAGTAACTGTTGCAGGTATCTACACGAATTTGGATGCTCTTGTAGTAAATTGAGCCGAATTTTAACCTGGTACATATACAAGAACCTGTCTGACATATCCTTGAAAAGCTACACGTTTTGCATTTGTTTTCACCTGTGTCACTGTGGATTGATGAAGTAAAGATCTTGCATACACATCTGTTGGATTTTGGGTCTGCAGCTTGGACGTGTGTAAATGACTGTGTATTTATTTTCTGTAAATATCTGTGTATTTAGTAAGTCTTCTCCTTGACATTGAATACCAACATTATATTCATTCATTAGAAACTAGATATCATTAGATATTTAAATATAGGGGAAAAGTCATGTGATTTACCTCCTGAGACACTTATTTATTTGTCCACTCCAGAAACTGAAGTGTTACTATGAAGGCGTTTCTGGCAAAGACAAGGGGTGAATAATCAGTTGAAACGGCAGCAGAGCATATAATGCTTTGTTTGGTGTAAAAGTACTTTCAATTAAATGAGAGCACAGAAAATGCAGAGCTATGTGGGATACCACAAAACCTGATGCACAGAGCCTCACTGCACCTTCACTCTTACCCACACTACAAATTTTCCTCCTGTTCTGCACAGCAACATTAGACATTTGTGGAGATTTTATCCCATGTTTTAATAAAGGCATTTATTTCAAAGGCCTGTAGCATGCAGTTCCATTTAAGAGGAGGCTGATGACAGCCTACCTGCTGGAAGGTCTCAGCTCGTTGTAGCCCAGGAGTTTGGGATCTACAATCTCAGCAGCTGATGAGCTGAAAGCCAGCTTGGAGGGGTAGCAGGGAATAAAGAGCTATTGGTCAGTTTGAAAGTTGTCTTTATAACATTTTTTTTTCCTCTAAACTGGAATCTGAGCGGTGAAGTGCTCACCAAAAATAAGTATTACTTATCTGAAGAATTCAAAGCTAATGAGTCATTCTTTGCAAGCCTTTGATTATTTTTTTAAATAATACATTTAGGGCTTGTTTGCCTGTTTTTGAGCCTGAGGCCCTAGTGCTTTCATACTTTTTATCTGTAAAGGCTGGAAATTTACTTTAAAAAACAAGATTTGAGCTTCCCTTGCAGATATCTTGATCAGAGCAGCTGGGGCTTTATGAAGCACTGGCTCATGGAAGTGGGAGAGCTAGCAGCATTAAGAAGCTAAGGAAAGGGCCTGAAATTATTGTCAAGTCTTATAGCTCGAAGAGATCAAATAACTATTCAAAAGGCTTTAAAAAGCCTCTGTCAATCTGTGTGCGTGGGGGTTGTTTGTGTAGGGATGTAAGTTTGTTCACAGATCCTCAGTAAAGGACCGTGGAAATGTGGGGAGAGGATGCAAGTGAGCAAGCTGATGTGTTGGGGGTGAGGCTGAGTATGGATGAGCATCACAGAGGAGTGCAGGGATAGTGGTAGTAACTCTTGCAGAGGCAGGAGCAGGAGTTTGGGAGGGAAGCTGCTCCTGGTTCACTCCATGGCTAGTTGTTTTAGCACAGAAAAATCAATAATTTATGCAGCAAAATTCAGCTTGCTGCAGGTAAGAACTGCTCCAGCTTGGCTGCAAATACTTGAATTCCATGCAAAGTTCAAATCGCTCAAGTATGTCTTTCATGGCATTTTTTTTTTTTTAATGATAGATGTCATAGTATTGGTAAATTGTACCAGTAGATGGCGTGCAGAAATATTCAGCACTGTTCATAGGTTTTATTGGACAAATGCAAGTTCTTATTATTGCTACTGGCTTTGGGTACAAAGACATGTAAGAAGTGATTTTGATGAGGTAGTTCCCAGTTAGCAGGGAGGATGTCCACAAAAGGGAAAAAAGAAACAAAAAAACAGTGAGATTAATTTCATCTATTCTTCATATGTTTTCAGAAATAGCTTTTCAACTGCTGCTGCTTCTTTTTCAACACAGTCAAAGCATGCACTCTTCACCCATGGTCATTTCCTCCCTAGACTTCACACTACAGTCTCCTCTTCTCCAGTGCTGACCAAAATACTTGGTCAGGTTTTATCTTGGAGACGAAAACATAGAAAGAGAGGAGCTCATTTCTTTGCTTCTTATTCAAATTTAAAAATAAAGGCAATTGCAGGAAAGATTGAAATTTGAATACCTCACATAAAAATAACAATGCTTTGGAAAGTTATGGGTTCATGAAATAGTGGCTGTTTGGTTTTCTTAAGTTTAGTTAGTTATTATAGTTATTATTATTATTAGTTATATTATTGTTTGTTTATCTGTTTAAACTTCCTGCAGAACTGGAAATTGTCATCTGAAACAAGACTTTGTTGGTTTGGTTTTTTTTCTGTAATATAGAAACCTCGAAAGGGCTAATATAATTTATGACAGTATGTTTTGAAAGCTGACAGTGATGCTGCCCATTTACAGAGATAAAAGTGTGCGTTTAGTGCCAGTATCTCCCATTCCAATATGAAAAGGTTCTCAAACTGCTTCCAAATATAGATGGTCATGGTTGTGGTTCTGCATACATGAAAACAGTGTTTGATAAGTAAGTATATTTGATTGTATCAGTGATGCTCTGCCTCCTGCACTGTAGTTCTCTAAGAATGGTTTTGAGGTTGGAGGTACTCCCCTTGAGCTCCACAGAAAGAAATTATATAATGTTGTCAAAGAAAATATGATATGAGTGTCAGACGACAACAAGAAAGACTGAAGTTTGTTAGTAGTCTGATATCTGCTTGAAAACTGTGAGTCACTGATTAAATCCCCTACAAATCAGCTTTGTTCAATCATTTATACTGACCAAACACCTTCAAAGATGAAGACTTAAAAAATCTGAGAAACAGCCTCCCTTTCTGCTCTTATCTGGTTACCATGGTTGACTGAAATACCATGAAGGCATATGAGAATTTGCTGCCATGATATAATGTTCTCGTGCAAAGGACTGGGAGTGAAAGGTCCATTGGAGTCTGGAATATGCTGTGATGCTCTTAGGCTTTCTAGCTCTAGCACAAACTGCTGTTCATGGAGCTTCAGAACAGAAAAGATGAAAATCTAGATCATTGCTAGCTTCTAATCCGGTGTTTTACAGAAGTAGAAGCAGGTATCTGCATACACTGGAGTTTTTTGCTTCTGGGAGAGTGAGATGGGCAGAATTTTCTCCTTCTATAGGATCTCCTGTAGGAGATTCTATAGGATTTCCTTCTATGGGACTTTCTAACAAGTCTGTTATAACAGACTTGTCAATTAGCAAATGCCTTTTGGAAAGTTTTGCTAATATTTATAGCTCATTGCTACTCTGTGTCAGTTCTGCTTGTTATTTGCACAGCTATCTTTATAAGTGGAAACATATAAAAACAGCCTACTAAATATAAAATGAAATATCCTGTGCTTTTTTTATTAGGTTTATGGATTTTATGTCTTTCTTGCATTTCTACAGTGTTCTGCCCTAATTAGAGCTCATTTGCAGCAATCTGCATAAGTCTCCTGCTTCTCATGACAGTACTACTATTTAACCCAAAACCAATAAAACCTTTTCATCATGCCATTCCTTCTTGATTTCTTGCTTTTATGTGTATGATGGTGATTCTTAGATGAGATTACAGTTTGAAGATGTAGCATACACATTATTCACTTAATTTATACTGTGTTTCAGTACATTTAGATGGTCACATCTATTTTATTTTCTTGTCAACTGAATATTCTGTATCTACTGGCAAAATACAGTATCATCAAGTACATGATGAAATAGAAATGGAAGATGCTGAATTCTGTTCTCTTGTATGCTTCCCTCCCTTGCTTTAAAGCAAAGCATGTAAGTATCCATTCTAGATGAAAGGTTAAATGACAAGATTTTAATTTTTTATTACTCACTTGCCCTTTTGGTAGTGGAATTTAGTAGGAGTTAATGATATGAGGTTTTCAGTGTAAAGCATCATTCTGGTTCTTTTCTCTTAATCTGTTTTTTTTTTTTTAATAATTTAAGTATTTCTGAAAACTAAATTCTTTTTCTGTCAGACCAGGACCTTTTTGTGGGACACAAAAGCCGATTTTAATGACTTCAGATTATTTGAATCAAGATTTAGTGGTTTGGGGTTTTTTCTGGAACACAGTTCTGTGGAATGTTCCGCAGGAACAAATAAACTATTAATTAGTAATTAATGCTTTGCTGCATTTATTAATGCAACAAATATAGTCTTGATTTTATGCTTTTCAAGGGCCAGTATTTACAATATGAACTAAGCATCATTTTTTGTGCTTCCATTGACAGAGACAATGTGATCTATTGCATGTCCATTTATGGCTTCACTGGGTACCTTGAGACACTTATTTGGGAAACACCAGCTAACAGTGAGCATGGTATGTGTGAAGTAAGATAAGCAGTGTTCTTATAAAAGATGTAATTTCATGAGTCTACTTAAATGGAATTTGAAATTACCTGCTTTTTAGTAATACCCAGCCTAGCCAAATTTTATGGAGCATTTCTCCTCTCTGCCTTCCTTTTAAAAGGCAGCCAGTCAACTGCTTGTGCCAAATAATGGGTACCCAGAAGTTTCTTGAACTCTGAGTAAACAACTCTTTGTGTATACTTTACAACAGAGCAGGTTTCTCTAAGCAGACCTGGGACCACTGTTAAGAACAGTAGTCTTAATTCCCAGAGACCAGTTCAAAGAAGCAGCCAAGCCAACAACAGCAGAAGATGCAAGGTTAGAAAATTAATACTCTACTGTGATTTAAAATAGTTTGCAAGTATAATGATATCAGTTCCCGTGCCTTTGCAAGGACGCTCAGCTATATTTTATCAACCCCAGAGACCAACTCACCTCTAAAACTACTGGTTTCAGAGTTCACTGTTCTGTTTTTCTTCTTCTATCCCTTGGGTTGATAATTTGACTTTGGACAAGAGGATTGAAATGAGTGGGTGGATTGGCATTTTTTAAAAAATTCCATGAATGGTTGGGATGAATTTTCAATTTTTGCCTCCAGATTAGTCAGGCTCAAACCCATTTTATTGTCAGAGGCCCAAACTACCACTGTTACATTTAAAAGCTACTACTATGAAATTCTCTACAACTTTAGGAAAGATGTGAACTTTTGCTTGTATTTATTGCTATAAATTTCTGACTCTACTCAAAAGTAGGATGTTCATTCTTTAATGCCCTTCTCCAGCCTAACAAACATCTTTGACTTTTTCCTCTATCCAATTGATTTTTTTCTCTGTTCTTGCCTAACTGCATGTAATATCACTATCTTGTCACATTTATTTTACCTATATAATTTTTCTTTCAAATTATTCTCTGTCCACATTCAAATCTATGGTTTTCTAGAATCTTATGAATACAAAGATTATTAACTAATAATCGGAAGCTGGTTTGCAATGGAGAAGGGAGTGTTCTCTCTGCTTTAGTTTAATGGAGAATGAGGAAGAAAGGTTAGAAAACCTGGCTGGCAGGAGAAGAATTTTGTCTAGAGGTTTGATTCTGGAATTTTTCCCTCCCCTTGACCCATGTACATAGTTCTGACAAGGCGAAATCTTGGCAGAAGATTGAGTTGCATGGTCTGCCCTCTCTGCAATTTGAAGAAATAGAGTGCATTACAAGCCATGATTTCCACAAACTTTAGCATCCAGTGTCCTATGGGGTGCCAGGGAAGATCAGGTCACCAGGCAGGAGAACGTCACTCTGTGTGAGCTATCACAGAAGAGTGTGGTTATCTGGAGGGTTTAATCTTTGACCTCAACTGTGATGTGAGCTGTAGCTTTTCCTTAATTCTGACACCTGACAGACACCATCAGGAGGGCTGAAAGGAGCTCAGTAAAGGGAAGCCCAAATGCAGCTACAAACATGCAAGAGGCTGTTGCTGGTGCAGCGTGTGCGAGGTCCGTGCGAGTGTCCTGCCAGCAGCGCTGGGCAGGGCGAGGCCCTCCCACACGGGGTTCGAGGTTTAGGGGCTCTTGCTAAAACGGCCCACACAACAATTGTGTGCTGACTTGAAACCTGGAGAGCTGGTTCTCAGCATTACTATTTGCACTCCAGGGTGCCCTACTAGGGTGCATTTAGTTGTAATTAACATAAGCCAGCCTGCTGTTTGCTCCTATGATGCACAAAGACAAGGGGCTGCAATGATTGTGCATAAAAGCTACATGCATTGGAGGTGTTAGACCTGGCTTAAACTGCAGGTGTGCCAGAATAAAGCTTTGCTTCTCTTTCAGGATGATGTGTGCTTTAACAATAACATTAGAAACAAGCTTGAAAACTTTACTTCAGGTGATAATATTTACCTAGGCACTTAGTCAAAGATACATTATGAATGTGTAAATGAACTGCACTAAAAAATACAATCCTTTTCCCCAAAACCTCCAATTTTCCTGTAAATTTTTGTAATTTTTTTTGTTGTTAAAAACTTGTTAAAGTTTAAATAACTTCAAGAAAATTTATCTCTTCTGCATTGAAGAAGTGGACAAATAACAGGCCAGCAAAGAAGGACCTTTCCTCAGTTTCACTTGTGCAGTCGTGTTGTTGGGAGTAATCTTGAGTTATGATCTATAGATCATTGTATTAATGACATAGACAAAGGGATTGAGTGCACTCAGTAAAAATTGCAGATGACACCGACCCGAGTGGAGCTGCTTACACACCTGAAGGACAGGATGCCATCCAGAGGGACCTGAACAAGCTCTAGAAATGGCCTTGTGGGAATCTCATGAGCATTAACAAGGCCAAGTGCAAGGTGCTGCACCTGGGTTGGTGCAGCCTTGGTGTCAGTCCAGGCTGGGGGATGAGCAGCCCTGCAGGGAAGGACTTGGTGCAGGTGGATGAGAGGCTGGACATGACCTGCAATGTGCACTCACAGCCCAGAAAGACAGTCATATCCTGGGGTGGATCAAAAGCAGCGTGGTCACCAGGGAGAGTGAGGGGATTCTGCTTCACTCCTCCACTCTGCTTTGGTGAAACCTCACCTGGAATATTGCATCCAGCTCTGGGGTCCCCAACAAAGGAAAAACATTGATGTGTCAGAGCGAATTCAGAGGAGGCTACCAAGCTGATTAGAAGGGTGGAACACCTAGGTTGAAAAGCTCAGCAAACTGGGGTATTTTGGCCTGGAAAAGAGAAGGCTTTGAGATGACTTTCCAGTACCCAAAGGGTGCCTAACAAGAAAGGTGGAGGCTATTTACATAGCTATGTAGTGACAAGGACAAGGAGGAATGGATTCACGCTAAAAGGGCGTGGGGTTAGATTAGATATTCTAATGAAGAATTTTTAGATATTCTAATAAAGAAATTCTTTATTGTGAGGGTGCTGGGGTACTGGAAGAAGTTGCTCAGAAAAGTTGTGGATGCACCATACCTGGAAATATTCAAGGCCAAGGTGGGGCACTAAGCAGCCTGGTGTAATGGAAGCTGTTCCTGCCCATGGCAGGGGGGTTGGAACGAGGTGATTTTTAAGATCTCTTCCAATCCAGGTCAGTCCATGCTCCTGTGATACAGACACATGTTCAAACATGAAGAAACAAAAAGGGAGAATTTTTACTTACGTAAACTGTCTTTCCTGAAGATGAACTTGTTAGTTAAAGGGATAGATTTGTCCTACCTATGGTGGGAGATTTCTAGGTCTGATTCTGTCTTAATTAAAACCCCTTTGCTATTGCATTGGCTGGTCCATTCAGCATCTCTCCAAAGCAGTTTGAGTGTGTGCCAGATGTTAATATTTTTATGAGAAGAAGCCACTGTAGACCGCAGAGCCCATGAGGGAGATTTTTTCTCCTTTCCCTGAGGTACTTATCCCAACTATACTTCATTATAACATAAATAATAATTTTATTCATTTAAATGGGAAATGGTTTCTCAAAAGGGGAAAGTGAAAGGGACACAATCAGAAGAGGAAATGAAAGTTCCACCTTGACACTAACAAGACTGATTTTTGAATGTCCTGTATCCCTATATGATACCTTTGGTAAATGTGCTTACTTTATTTTGTACAAGAAATCATACTGACTTCAAATGGCAACTAATAGCATGAATAGTCCCTATTAAGTTTTTAAATACCTAGTCATTTTAAGACAAGCTTTAGTTATAAATTATGTTACAATATTAGGATCTATACAGGAAACATTATTTTGTTTATGATCCAGGTGAATGCTAATTCCTGCATTCTGCAGTAATAATATTTTTTAGTTTCATCGTGATCATACTAAATCATAAAGGCAACATTGATAAACCAGCTATGGCAACTTGGTATGACTGAAGATAATTAATATGACGATGTCAAAAGGATAAAGGCTCCATCATGTCCAGTGGCAGGTGACAAAATGAAACCAAGCAGGGATAGCTCTCACACCTAAAGGACTGCCTGGTGTTAGCTGTGGGTGAAAGTTGAGGTTTAAAGTGACACATGCTGAATTGATAAATAAAATGTTATTGACTAACTGAGATTAATCCCAGGTTCTGAGCAACAAGACTGTATTTGTTGTGGTCAGTTTACGTGGTCTGTGAGGACTGTGGTCTCCAGTGAGCATTTTGTGTAGGACAGCAGTGCTGCATGGTTATTGCAACGACCTGCCATCTAGCTGGGTGCTGCTGCACGAGGTTATTATTGACTAAGGAAATGGTGGTGCCTGGAAGCTACGGCCACCTGGGGTTTTCTAGGAACGGTCAAGCACAGGGTCAAAGGTTGAATAAAGGAATTTTCCATCTTCTCCCTGAGTCTGGGAAATACAATGTAAGGTGAGACGTGCTTGAAGATGGAGAGAAATGAGATGAAGGACATTTGTGAAGATATCTACAGTATGAGAATACAGGTTTTAAGCATATGCCCAGAACAGCTGTAGTAACCTAAAACCATGAGACAGCATGAGAACCACCTATATTCCTGAATTTCTGCTTGAGTGTTTCATGGTGTCAACTTGCATTGAAAATGGTATTCTTTCATACAAAGGATGCTAGTATGATTTTGTGTTGGAACCTCACAGGAGACAGTGCAGAAATCTCACCCTAAATCCCTGTATCCATCTTATAGGATGGAGCCCCTCTCTCAGAGAGAGAGGCCCTCAAAAGAAGCTGAGTGGACATATGTGGGGTTTATTAGCTGTATAAATCCACATATGAACTCTGTAGGTTAAATTATCTCTGTCACATCACTGGACAATCTCAGTGGAGTGAGTCTCTCTCAGTGCAGCGCCCTGCTCTGAAGGAGGCTCCCATTTAAATCTGGACACCACAGCCCAAGATGAGTTCCAGTAATGATTTTGTTAACAGTGTACACCAGCAGCCTTGTATTTATGTTCTGTCTACTTCTACCACTGTAACCCCTCCTTATAGACCCAGGGATCCTTTAAGTCCTGGTGTCACACAGGGAGCTCGAATTGAGCTGCACCAAGAAGTGGCTATTGGGAGATTTTCAAAGTATGCCATGAGAGTAAGTTGTGCATCATTGTTGCCTTTTCTAGGGATCCTCTAAAGCAATACTTCTGAGAGAGACATTTTTTCCCCTTTTAAGTGGGATTTAACATAGACCTAAAGATGAGAATTCATCTGCCAATGCAGTTTTTCTATTTACTTTCTTTTTAATTTTTGAGCTGTTATCCAGCTATTGCATTTATCCTAGACTCATTCTAAACTCTTGAAAGTCCATGACCTTCTGAGTGCACAAGTTCTCCATGTGTTCATTCATTCAAATGTATTGCAGAGTTTCTGACAAATGCAGTGAATTCAGGGGACAGCATGCAAAATTTAGGACCAGCCTCAGCACGAAAGTGTAATAACTTGTTTATGCAACTGCTGAAAACACAAGTGACAGGATGACACCCCACTTTCTGGTGAGCTGGGGCAGAGCTTTGAGCCAAAGGGTGCTGTGCTGGTAGGTAGGAGAGGAAAAGTGTGTATAAGAGTTTCCTATTTTTCAACAGGGTCCCTGTACCACAGGAATTGGCACCTGAATTAAAAGGAGATTATTACTCTTGTAGATCTCTTCCTAGAATTTCTCTGTTGCTCAAATTTATCCCTTAACTGGAATAATTCTGTGAGCTCTACCAAATCCAGCATGGATGAAAAGCAGTTTTGGCATAGAGACTGTGCACTGAAGAAAATTCCCCTGCTTCTGCACCTGAATAATTGGCATATCCAAGGAGACCCAATCAATGGAGCAGAGTAACATCACAGCATCAGCTGCATTTGCTGGAAGGAGTGTGGAAGGAGTGGTGTGGTAAAGAGATTGCTCAAAGGCTGAAGGTCTTGGACTTTAGCTACTAGATAGATCTTGTTTCACAGGGGAAATATGGCAAATATATTGATTTCTGAGAGATCCACAGACTACTTAAGAGACAGGACATAAAACATCTTTGAGATCTAGATATTCTGGATGCATTATTTACATAGTTCATAGCTATAAAACTGGATGTTAATGAACATTTTCCCCTCTTCCATTCCCTATAAAGCAAACTGATGGAAAACCTGTAGAAATAATTTGGTATTATTGTCTAGGTACATCCTTCCTTGAAAAACAAGCTGTCTTGAAGAGAGAAAGAGCCTTGAAAGTGATCCATCCCTAGATATTTTCATCTCATCTGGTTTTGCATCATTTCAGTTGCCCAAAACTAAACCACAGTTTCTTAACATCATTTCCAAACAATACAGCCAATATACATATTTTGGTATACTTAGAGAATGAGACTCTGAATTCTTTCACACCTGACATTTGTACTGAGTCGGTGAAAATTTTTACCCTGATGAGAGGTGTTTATGTTTGTACTGTTAAAATAATTTATGATACAAAAATAATATCAGGTGATTGCCATTCTTGATCTGAAGATGGTAATAAAACCCATTTATTGCTAGACACTTCTTTTCTGACACTCAAAAAAAATTTTATTTAAATGAATCTAGCATTAGAATAAAATGGTTGCTTTATTCCTGACCTTTTCTCTTCCAAAATTGGACCTTCACTTGGAAAGGTACTAAGGGCATAGAATAGACTATTTCAATTTCTACTGAACTATTTCAATAGCCAATTTCAATTGGGAACGACCTACAATGATCATATAGTCCAACTGCCTGACCCATTCAGGGCTGACCAAAAGTCAGAGCATGCTGTTTAAGGGCACCAACAGGCTGGGGGCATCTACCACCTCTCTAGGGAGCCTTTTCCAGTGTTTGATCATTCTCTCAGTAGAGAGATGCTTCCTAATACTGATTCTAAACTTCCCCTCACGCGGCTTTGAACCATTCCCATATGTCCTGTCACTGGATTCCAGGAAGGGGTGATCAGCCCCTCTTTCTCCAAACTAGACAAGCCCAAAGTCCTTAGCTGCTCCTACTGAAACATTCCTCCAAGCCTCTCCCCACGTCTGTTGCCCTCCCCTGGACATGTTCAAAGCCCTTCAAATTCTTCTTAAATTGTGGGGCCCAGGACAGCACCCAGTAGCAGTAACTTTTCCTCACACAGAAATATGTTTTAAAAGTTGGGTGATACCGAAACAAAAGTGTAGGTGTAACTGCACAAAGAAATGAGACAGTGGTTTTTAAATCACTGATTAAAAAATATTGTCCTTCTGCATTCCAGCACAATTATTTTTCAGTTGGTGGAGAGAAGCTGGGAGATGAGGGAGGAGAGAAGCTGGGAGATGTAGCCACACAAAGCTTTGGGGTGAGAGGCAGGAAAGCTGGAGAGGGGACCATAGAATCTAGCCACCATGAGAAAAGGGTGTGCCTCACTGAGGGATAAGTGGACAAAGGACTTGGGGTGTAAAGAAAGGAAGATTAAAAAAAACAAACAACAAACTAAGAAAGTACCTGAAATAGATATTTTAAGACATAAAAATAATATTTTAAGGATTAAGAAACTAGGATTTAAAGAACAGTAAACTAAGTAAGGTGTTGTGTACACTCTGGTGCTAAGGTTGTTACAAGCATAAGCAGGAGTTTATTAGTTTTGCAGAAGTCCAGATGGGATCACTTTTCTTATTCTTATTGCTTTGATTTCTGTAGATGCTCATTTTAATTTTTTTAAAATGAATTCCCAGTGAAATGTAAAATAACCCAAAACAACAACACAACCAAATTTTTGTGCCTGCATTTCAGGCAAAAGCTCTTATACAGTAGAAGGTGAATAACAGTCTGTTAATCATGAAAATGTCTTCATTAGGGGGTATCTTATTCCCCTTGAACCTAGTAAGTTTTAGGTGCCTGAATTCCTTTGAGATACCCATCCTAATTAACTCACTCAAGGTCATATGACAAGTGTGGTGGGGAGGTGAAATTTAGGTTCAGTGCCTCTGTCTCCAAGATCTTTTCCTCTCTAGGACATAGTGAAATGTAGAGGCTATGAACCTAAGAGCTCCCTAGTTTAGGTACTGAGGAGAAGTTGGGAAACCTCATATCCAGTTGACCTAGATGGGTTATATAAATAATTATCTGACTTAAGCTAAGGAGTGTTGGTGTCTCCCGCTACTTTTCTGTTTCTCACTCCTTTCTTTTAGGTTTTGTTTGAAAGAAGGCATCCTAAGGTTAATATCTTACTGTCTGGTTGGGGCAGATTGAGAAAACCTTGGTATGCCTCTGTGCGGAACCAGAGCTGCACTTCACCTGGAGGATTATGTTCAATGAAGGGGCTCAGTACAGCCTTCTGTTTCTTTTGTCCTCCCTTTCCTTTGTACTCGAGGCTAAGACTCTGGAGCACCTGGTATAATAGAAAACTATTCTGAGGGAAACTGCAGATATTGAAAGAAAGATGCATTAAATTATTGCAATGGTAGAAAAGATGATGTTAAGAGGCTGTCACCCTGGGAAAAAACAAAAAGTTTGTCTTATGAAACTTTATACAGCGCAGCGTTTCAGTATGTCATCTGGCAAGTAATCTCCCAGTAAAATGTAAACCAGAAATTGTCCTTGTCTCACAGAGATGCATGCTAAGAGAGCCTGAGGGTCCTTGCACCAAGGCAGGGGTGCCTAGGGAAGATCATCTGAAAACTCAGAAGACAAGCCAGTAATGCCCACCACTGGCAACCCTCAGTACTAAACCAAACCAACCCAAAAATCTTATTTAATTTCCTAAAAATCTGACAGTTATGTTAGTGAATCTCTGTTTTGAGAGAAGATTCCTGGGGCTTTCTTCTGTAACTTCAGAGAATGCCATCCCTCTTGTTATGGTTTGTTTTGTGGGTTTTGAAAGCACTGAATTATGTGTCTTTTAAAAACAAACAAATGAGCAAAACTGGCAACTCCTTGTTGTTTTGTTCCTTAAATACATAAAATGTTTTGTTTTGCTTTGTTTCTTAATAGCTGCCTACAGCAATTCACTAGATGAAGTTGAATTCTTTTTCACAGCAAATAGCATGCAACCATTGTAAATTTGGGTGGTGGTTATGGTTGGTAGTGATGACAAGACTCTTGTGTAGAATTCACTTTGTTCTGGCTGCATGTGAAAGATGTCCAGAGTGAGAAAGAATTTTTTCTTCTCCGAAAGAACATGGGAAGGTGGATTAAAACTGAGTTTTTCTTCTTTATGCTAAGACCAATTTTCAGTTTGCTTTTTCCAGGTTTACACAAGTCAGAGACTTCATCCAGGAGTTAGCAAGTCTTAAAATTTATATAATGTCTTTGGTTAAAATTAAAATAGGACTTAGCTGAAGATGTGACCTAATCCATACTGCCCAAGCTTAACTAACTGGAGTGAGCAGAGTTCAAATTACTCCCCTCTGCATTTAATATAGAGAGATTGAAAGCTTACCTCAGTATTGTGGCTTAACCTGAATGTAGACTGACTAGTGGCTGCACCTTTTGAGGTGACCTGTGCCTGGTTTCCTGGTCACACATGTGCTGCCCAGGTTTTGGTCTGGTTCCTCTTTGGGTTTGGCTCTTTGTGACCACCCACATCATCCGTGTGATGACACACAGCACTCACACAGGGCTCCTCCAGGATGGGCTCCATATCTGCTTGCCCCAGTGTAAGAGAACAGAGGGTCTTCACTGTGACTAAAGAAAGTGCTTACACATCACACACACATCTGCTGCCATATCCACCCCTTGCAGCGGGTGAAGGATGGAGGATGCAGCACCCATTGTGAGCGCAGGCAGGGGAAGGGAGCAGCAGAGTTACTTGCATTCTGCTAACCAGGGTTTTTTTTTTAATATATTAAAGAAAGAGTTTCATTTTGCAAAATGCAGGTCTCTGTTCAATGTGACCAGGAGCAAATTTATCTTGTTAGCACTTATTTACAACTGACAATTCTCAATTAGCATTTGAGCCTAGATTCTAATTTCTATAAATCCCTAATGAGAGTATAAATTACTAACGAAAGAGCTAAATCTCAGGGCCGAAGCCTTACTTCATTAACACACTAATGTAAATCTGAAGAGTTTCTGTTCTTCTGAGCAGAGTTACTTTGCAATAACACTGGTGTAAGTGAAATGCAAAAGAATTCTCAAGGCTTTAATAGTGGTCAGCATGAAGTGGTATCATTCTGTTTAATTTTCAAATTCTGTCTCTTAGGAAAAATGTCTCCAGTGTTTCTGTAGTGCTGTGCTCAAACTCATTTGTCTGATTCGTCTGATTTGTCTAACTTCGGACTGTTTGATTTCTTTAAATGTCATTTTTCTTTTTATAACTGCTGCTCAGCGAATAAAGACTGTGTGGAACCCTAAAATATTTGCCGCCTTTTGGTGCAATCAGTAACATTTTTATATTTATTTTAACTAGTATTCAATTTCCAATGACATAGGACTCATAGGAAATAGCTAGCAATTTAAATTTCATAAATAATAGAAATTATGTAATTTTTGATAAACGTTTAGATTTCTTATCAAATGTATCATGCTAATCTATGATAATATCAATAGGCTGCTGTAGCAAAGATTTAATAGTAAAGTCAGTGTACTGAGAATATTGTTGATTTGAACACCAAATAAGAGGCATAACATTTGGTGAGGTGTGGGGATTTTTTATCCCCGTAACCACTAGAAACACAGCCATGTTCAAAGGGCCTTTTAGGAAAGATTTTTAGAAAAGGTCTTTTAGGAAATCACCTAGGAAGTAATGTGTGTCCTATCAGTGTCATTGATGTTGACTTTGACATAAATATCAAAAAATTCAGCCTAACATGAGCTAAAAACTCCATGATGCTGCTTCATGTGCAATTCATCATGTTTGTTGTTCAAATTTTAAAAGATTGTAAGTTACAGCAAGAGTTGTATTTGAAGGCCAAATAGCAAGAAAATGTGGATTACAATTTTCTCTGTTATGTTTGTAAGCTTTTCTTCTTAATGATCTCCTGATCTCCAGGCTCCTTAATGAGCCTGTTCAAAGGGTTTCTTGAAAAGTATTAGGTAATTAATCAGAAATCCTAACCAATATTATATATATCATAAATTATAAAGCAAAAATTGTCACATTTATGAAGAAATAAATCTAGCATCATTGTTTTGAGTCAATAACAACTTTACTATTTCAAGTCATAAAACTTCACACACATGTTTAATAAAGGAGAAAAGCCTGCTAAATATCAAAATACTGGCATAATTACAGTAAAAATTATTCTACATCTTTTTCATCATGGTTTATATTAAGACTCTATACTACGAGTTTCAGCAGTTCTCAAGAGTGTTAGCATTCTACCTTGTAGAATATTGTACATTACAAATGATTGTGCTGGATTGCAGGCAATAGGAAAGTAGGAAAATACAAATAGATGCTTGGACTAGGCTGAAATAAGAGGAGAGGCACACTCTTTTAGAATTAGGATCTCTTGTCATCCTAGGAAAAAAAAAAGAAGGAAAAACTTGCCACATGTCAGCAGAAGTTGCATGTATTTAACATAAAACACAAAGCTTTAGTACACCAATCAATCTGGTTTTCTTGTCCTCAGGAAGTAGAGAAGCAAGCAGAGTTAGTAAAGGAAGTTATGCTTAGCAGAAAGCTGTCTTTCTCATAAAAGGCCAGATCTGAGCTACTTGAGATTGGTCACATAAATCATAGTTTTTGAAGCCACTATTGTGGCTTTAGGTAAGTTTGGACTGTTTGTGTAAGAGCTGTCTGTGAGGCTATGAAGCAATGCACCAGCTTTTCTTCTGAACAGCACAAAATATTTTTTTCAAACCTCTCCCTGCCTGAAGATAAAACATGAATTTTGTGTCACATAGTTTTAGAATTAGGCATTCTGGATCCTACATGGCATGCTTTATAAATGGCTGGTTTTAGTCTAAAAACAGAGTTGTTGCCTTGCTAATGCACCAATATGTAAACAACAAAATAATGATGTGCAAAAATAAAAGAACAAATATAAAGCATTTTGTAACAGCTTACTATATTTCTTGTAAATACTTCTTTTTTGGTGACATACTAAAAGAAACAGTTGTAAGTAGAAGTGTAGCAACTTTTGTGAGCACAGTGATATCTGAATAGAAACGAGGACTGGAATTGATTCTCGAGTCTAATGTTTGTCAAGAATTTGTGTTTTAGGCGTGCATGTGTGTGTTTTGTTGGGATTTTTTTTGTTTGATTTATGTTTGGTTTTGAGGGTTTTTTTGTGCAAATACACTCTATTCAACACGTTGTTTTGTGATTATCAAAGTTCAGACAGATTTGAAAATTAAATAAAGTTATTGTTGCATGATGCTTGACATCTCTTTTAGTTTATTAATATAAGAGTGTTTCAAAAGAAAAAATAATAAATCCAATTCTGATCTTTTCTAGTTAAGAGACAAAACCAAATTGTAAACAACAGAACAAAATAAAAGCAATTTTAAAAAATATCCAGAAGAGAAATCCAGTCAGTAAAACTATATTTAATTGGGTGTACTCTATTTAGATTTTACAGGAGGTCTTTTTAGAGTTTACAGTTTTGTATACAGCATAAATAAATAGATGAGGAAAAATTTTTGTCAGATGCCATTGTGACAGGCTTTAGTTTAAATCCTTAAGACAGATAGATAGAAGTAGATTAACTGGCCTTAGCAATTTCATGTTCCCTGTCTGACTGGAAACACAGCTCCATGTTGAGCTAGCATGTCCTAGCAGCCTGAAGTTGTAATGTATTTACTGCCTGTTCATGCATCTTGTTTAACATTTGCTTAACATATTTATTCAAATGAGGCTGGGCATTTGTTTATCCCTTATCAAATGAAGTGGGACAGCTCTAGGACAAGAGCAGAGAGATGGTATCAGCAGAAACACCTTAAGGCTTCATTTTTTGTTTTGGTGATAAGATATCACTTAGAAAAGAAAATATCAACATCAGAAGATATGCTTATGGAGTAATTTTTTAGCCAAACTTTGGGTAACTTTTGTTCTATTTCTTAGCATGTAATATACTTTAAATGCTGCAAGAAAGGAAGCATTCCACAACCAATATTAAACCCAAATCAAACTCCCATCCCCAACCATTAAACAAAACAACTAGCTCAACTCTGTGAGCATCTAACCCAATCAAATAAACCTAAGGGCAAGGCTTCTAGATGGACTATGATTAGAGTTTAATTCAAGCATTCAAAAGATAAAGCCCTAAATAATCTGTGCTGACTGGCAATTGTTTGGGTTACCTTGAATAAAGAAATGTGTGTAGTACAACTTCTAACGTGGTGGCGACATATACAGGCTCTGTCCATTGCCCATTCTTACCTCCTTTCTCCTGTTCTTTTCCATATTGATTACTATTCCACCCTGTGCTCATCACTGTGATCTGTATAGACAAAACCTGTACCAAATCAGTAACAGTCTTAAACACAGCTGATATTTGGTTCTGTCCTCGTTCTTCAGGCATCTTCTTATTGTCGCTTATTGTGATCTGCTTTAAGGATTAAGTGCCCAGACTTGCCCTGAGATCTGCCCAGCACAGTCCCACCACATCAGTGGGTCACACAGGTGTATCCTGGGATGACTGAGGAAGGTAAATGCAGAATGCCTCTCTATTGACCCTGGGGGAAAAATCCCTCCATGTAGTCACAGTAACTTCCCATGTGATTTTTGCTTTGGAATGTTTACCACGAAATCTGTGCTTAAGTGTCCCGAGTGAGTGAAATGTGATTTAAAATATCAGAGGGAGAGTACTCCCTTAGAAATTACCTGCTAACCCTATAGCAGTGAGTAGTTTCACATAAACACGCTAATCTCCAGAGAGCATGAGAGGAAAAGATGTCTTAAAAATTATGGTGATTTAATTTTATTTTGCCCTAGAATGACATTCTCCTGAGTATTTGTGAAAATGAAGATGAATATGCAAGGCTACATTTGGTTGATTTCGCGCCAGATGGCCAGTTGCAGAGGCTGAACTAAGCTGAACTGATTGATTCGTTTTTGCCATATTGCATGCTGGCGTTTACCAGAGTTCACATCATTCAAATACTAACATTTTTGGTGCTTTCTCTTTTTATTTATTTATTTTTTAAAATTTTTCTAATTTCCTTGGGATGATGTCTGCTTCTCATCTTCATAATAGAGTCTCCCTGCTTTCTTTTCTGCCTCAGTCTTTAAAGGTATCAGTCTTTTCCCTAGCATTGCATTGTTTGGTTGGGTTGGTTTTGGGGTTTTTTTTTCTTTTTTTTTTCCTTAAAAAGATTTAATAAACTGCTCTCAGAGAGATGGAAAGAAGGAAATACAGAGGGCAAATATGCACTATAGCATCTCTTCCTCCCCAGAGGCTTGGCTTTCTCTTACACTTCTAATTTATTACATGTGAACAAAGAATGCAACATCTTGCATTAAAATAGAACTCTTAAAATTCCATGGTTTCAATTTACCTATTATTTTAGGGACTGTAGAGCAAATAATTTAAATTCCCCATGTTCTAACTTTCCAGGAGATATTCCATTAAAAGATAATGGAGTCAATATCAATAGTTACACTGAAATTACACCAGAAACTTTGGGAAATTAACAGGCAAAATTGTTTCTATTTGTTTTGAGCCATTATATATATATATATATATATATNCAATAAAGAATACATAGGGAGTCACATACCATGTGCGCATGTGCACATATGGATCTTATAAGTCAGAATAGGCGTACTTTAAAAGGTTTAAAAGACTTAATGAACATGGGTTTTCCTCTTAAGTTCTGTGGGCTTTGGAGAGATTTCAGTAAAGTTTCAGGAAAAATCATATCTGAATATATACTAAGAGAGAAATAAAAGGCAAGCAGTTCTTCAGCAAAAGAAGATCTACACAGAGTCTTTCTTTTCATTTAGTTTCAGCCATAACTCTTAAGTGTAATGTCAGGATCTACCTCTTTGTTAGGCCGAGTAATTTACAGAGCACAATTCCTCACATGCTTTCTACCTTAAATGATGAGGGCTTTGTAGGGTCAGAAGAGAGGGAATGAAGTATGATAAGATTTTTACCTAATGATCAGTCCTACAGGAGAAGTTTGAATCAAAATATTGGTCAGAAAAACAGGAAGAGATGGCAAAGCCCTGTGTTGACGGAAGCCACCAAGGATTTTACTGTGGACTTGAGAGGTCCTGGAGTTTTTCAGAGAGGAGTTTGGGGCATTCTTGCTAGGCAGAACTGAACCTACAGATAGAGCCACCAGCTTAATCCTTAGTATGTTGCAAAATCTAACCAATGCTTTATGGGGCAGCTGACCTGCATGATTGACACATGCTTGTGTGGAGCTGAGAATCCTCTAGATTACTTCAAAGCAGATATTTATGCTGGCTGGCTGCCGTAGGCCAGATGATTTCTTCAAGAGCTATGTCTAGGGAGAGTAGAGCTATCCTCTGTTCTCCAGTTCTACCTCGTTGCAGCTCTGGTGGGCTGTTCCCATCAAAATTTGCTTAACTTGCTCAGTGAAACCATGCATGTTCCTCTGTTGTGCTGGGCAAGGCAGGAGTGTTGGTTGTGCCGGGTTTCACACCTCTGCCCTGAAATGCTGGATCTTTGTGACCCCAGAGCTCAGACACACGCACGTCCTGCAGTGGGCAGCCACTAACGGGGGTGATGAAAGAGTAGGGGATTTCAAATGACATGCACATATAGAAAAGTTGATATAAAAATATTTTTAAACTTTCTAAAGCGCTATGGATTTACTCCACAAACCCAAAATATTCTCTGAACTTTTTCAGTTGGAAAGGTGTTTTACCAACTGGCATGGGTGAAAATGGTATGGCATTAAGGTTTGCCATCTACCTCACCCCAAGAACCACCTGCCACTTGTGCTCAAAAAATGCATGGTGGGATTGAGACAAACCTCAATTTTTCTCGACAAGTCATTGCACATCTTTGTTACCTATAACAGTTCTGTGCATCAAACAGAGCAGTCAGAAACCCAGCCTATAGGATTGAGAAGGATTAAAAAGGGTGAACCTACAGTACTTTATTGACCTAGGTCCTCACATTAACCTGATCTGATCCTTTAATTACTATGAATAGAATAGGGCTTAAAGTCCTACTTAATAACACCCCATGCTTTTTGTTCTATAAAGAGCTTTCCTATTCATGTGGCCTCTTCTTTTCAGATTTACAGATTTGTAGCAAGAAGGAATGCATGTTTTTTTTCTGGCACTCCAGGGGAGAAAGCTACCTAATGTGTATGTGGGGGATACTGGAAAGCATAACAGCAACTGTTCTGTTTTGAAAAAGTTATTTACCAATCAATCCTCATTCAAGTTATTTGCCAGGAAAAGGTGTAAGGAGAAAAGGCAACCAAAACATAAGATCTTAATTTTATGAAGGTAGTAGAAGGAGCTTAACACAGTTTCTATGCTAATCAGAACTGTAATCACATCAGATGCACAGTTTTTCCCCTTCCCATGAACATTTACCCCCTCCCCACATATTCTCCTCAGAGAATCAGCATGTTACTGTAACCTAGGCAGACTAATATATACACACGTGACCATACATATGGGTGATATATGGTACTATAATTAATAACTGGTATTTTCTCTGCATTCAGGAAAGCAGCTGCAGCCCACTGATAAGATACTTTATGAGAATAAAATCAAAGCTGAGCATTAATAATTATAATTTGTTGTGATCAAGAACAGTGAGACAATCATTTTATTTCTTGAACTGAAATGTGAGTGGGCTGCTGGGTTAAAAATGACAAGGGGATATAGGTTGTGATTGGGAGCCTAAGACATTGTGTTAAGAGCATTATAAAAAAGTAGAAACAGTCTCCCTAATTGTTACATGAACATATTGTGCCTAGCATCTTGTGTGAATCCACCCTGAGGCCAGGTTGAGGGTACAATCCAAATTTGGCTGTGAGTTAAAGATGGAATGAGTGACAAAAGAGAAATAGAGGGTTTAGGGATTTTTAAGGGGGAGGAAGAAGAAAAAGAGAAGGAAAAGGAAGAATCTGACAAAAACGGGTGGAGGTAGTGGAAGAACCGAACCAAAATCATCTCTTTCTCTTTCCGTCATTGCCTCCAGTATGATTTGCCTGAGCATACAATCCTTTGACTGTTGTAATTATAAAAAGATTATAGTTGTATACTGAATTTGGAAGAGAGGGAGTGCTGCAGATATTTTACCATTTGGAAGTTTTTCTGCTTATTAAGGAAAACCCATTTCAGCACTATTTTAAGGCTAAAACTTGATTAACATGCAGCAGTGAAACTGGTCTAATTTTATTTTACTAAATTTACTGTAAATAACATGTTAGCAAAATAAATACTGAAAGAATATGGTATCTGACAGTGAAGGCGTACTTAACGTGTTTTATTGTAATTCCTTAGCTTTCCCAAGACAGGTATTGTTAGAAGTCAGTCTGATTAGTCAATTAAAGACACGCTGCTGCCTCTTTCTCCCCCACCTTCCGCCCTCTTGAAGATAGAACAGCTTTTACTGTGCTTCTAAGGAATGAGGATTTAAATTGAAGCAAACCATGACAGTCCCGAAGCACGCCTATTATTGACAGGTTATATGAAAATGATAGCTTGAATTTATAACCCACAGACAGACAGACAGACAGACAGACAGATGTATATAATCCCTGCTTTAGCACTACATTTAGTCTTTCTCTCTATTGCTACTCTATACAGCTGTAATCTCAAAAGACCATTTATTAAATGTGAAATATTGTATGTTCCTGTAGCCTCCTTTCTTGATTGTGTTCCAAGGGCCTTGTTGGGCAATTGATTACACTGTGCACAATCCTGCTGCTTTAGGTATTAATGGCAAAACCCCCATTGTCTTCAGGATTTAGGGCCTTTATGATTTTTTTGAAGTTCATTATATTTTGCAAGCAACTGAGTTTAAAATCCCTGATTGGAAAGACTTACCCCTCACATCTTCCTGTGAAATGTTTTACCTTTAGAATGAAAACGCATTTGGAAACTGTAGAACGGTTTTGATCTGCGGGATTAAAAGAAATCAGTACTGAAAATGGATTCACATCATTTTCTTTTTGGGTACATGATTCTTGGGGGGAGGGGGAGGAGGAGGAGAGAAAAAAAAATAACAGCTGATTTAATATAAGTGGGCTGAATTCCCTCTCCTGGTGGGTCTTTCAAACCTCCAGTTTCTGTTCTTGCCATTGCTCTGTGAATATCCCCCTCCCCTTTTTGTTAAAAGGCATATACTATGAAAGCCTACAAAAGCAGCTTTCAATCTGATTAAGCTTCTCCTGTAAAAAAATACAAAAATAGGGATACATTTGGGTCAGTATCACCCTGCTATTCATCTGCCTTAATTTGCCTAGGCTGCTTACTAAGGATGCTGCACGTGACCATGGAAGACTCCTGCAGTCATTAGGGGCTCCCCAAAATATAATTTATGAAATTCCAAGGTGCAACAATTACTATAGCCCGAAAACAAATTGTCAGAAGGCTCTGAGCAACTTGACGTAGCTGTGGGCTCTCTGCTGGCAGGTACCAGTTTTCCAGCCTGACCTGGAGTGAGCTGTTGTTGCTTGATGGACGCAGAAGAAATGGTTGTCTCCTGAAACGCCCATCACTGGTGATGTCCCTCTCTCTCTCTGTTCTCCCTTGTGCAGAGGTGGGGTGTCTCATGCCCCCAGCTCGACATCCACTGCATCCAGTGCATCCACTTCCAGAGGCTGCTGACTGACTGACCCTCAGTCAAGGCAAACCATGCCTCACCTTAATCTACCTACCTGTAGAATGGGTGCAGAACAGGTGTTTCTGATAAGTTTTTTGAGGCAGGTTCAGTACCTAAAAACCTTCTCTGGTGTTGACTTCTCTCAGCATCAGCATCTATATCTCTCACTTGCCCATTAATAGAAATTCACACAATATTTCTCTCCAGGAGATTAATATCTGTGTGAAATATTTGTGCAGCAATTTACAAAGGCGCTGTGATAATACATGTAAACATTTTAACTGTGTAGGACTGAAAAATAACTTTGAACTGGAACTGTGATTTGTTTCTGCCCTTGAAAGAATTTTGTAACCTTTCTTAATAATTTCTTTTTCTTTAGTACACAGCAACGTTGAAATGTAATCTTTATTACTAAATGAACGAATGAGTGGTGTTGCTTAGGGCACAGACTAAAAAACGATTTTCCCAGGAAGCCCAAATATTGTTGCTGTTGCAGTTGTCCTGTTGTTTTATTAGCTCTGAACAATGTTGGACTACTCTCAAAATCTAATAATCTCTGTAAAGTGTCTTCCCTCGGTAGCATCTTTGATAATGGAGAATAGATTCTAAAAACACAATAAAAGCATAAAAGAGAATATTATCATAGCTGCTTTCAAAAACTAGGAAAAAATCCAAACAAGTAAAAAAGAGAAAGAACGTTTAGAAAGGAAAAGAAGAAAAGATACTAAATGTAAGATTTTTGTAATTTTGTGTGTGCATTTATGTTTTAATCTGCTAACAGCCATGCTAAGTACAGCACAGGATTTGGTGGAAATTTCAGTGCCAGCTGCATGCTCTTTATTTTTGAGGAGAAAGAGAGAGAATTAATCCAAAAATATGAGGTTTTTTACTTATCATTTGAATTATAAAAAAGTCAATTTTTTTTTCCCCCTAATGGCCATCAGTTGCCATCAAACATATATAAAAGGACAACGGTTGTTTCAAATATTATAATTGTTCCTTATATTCCTTCTTGTTAGCTGGGCATGTTATGATCTCTGAAGAGCAGAAGTGGCCCTGGAGACAAAAGCGTCTCTGCAGCGCGTGTGCGTTGCGGCGCGCGTGCATTGCCTGCGTGCGTGTCTGCCTACACACGCACAGATATGCATGTGTGTGCACCAGGCAAAGACCTCCACGGGTTTACAACCACAGAACAAACACCCATGGCTGTCTCCGGATTTTTGAAAGCAAAAAATATGAATGCTGGCCACAGAATGTCAGAACGTTACAGTTTTTTTGCTGTGTGAGTGGAAGATATATTCTTTTAATTATGATCTTTTATACCAGTGACTTTTACATGGAGCAACATTCAGATGTTTTATGTTTCACATTTATTTAAACAATCACTGTGCCTCTCAAAATATTTTCCCTGAAACCTTATGTACAAGCAATAAAATTCTTGTATTGGAGCAGGTTCATCTGATAATAGCAATATAAGGTTGTCTGATTATGCAAAAATACTATTGAAGAAAGGAGGTTTTATTAACTGACTTTGAATGAAATCCATAACATCTATGAGATTTCCCCCTTCCAAACTGACAAAAAGTTTAATTAGAGAACAAAAACCTTTTTTTAAAGCATAGATGCTAGAGTATAAAATACATTTAAATTGAAGCTAGGGAACAAATGATAACCATTAAATTTCTTTGCCAGAAATTCTACTCTCCACTCTGCCCCCTGCCACCTCCCGTGTTAGCATCTTGATGCAGCATCTCCATGCTAACACTTCAGGCAATTCACTCTCCCGTTTTAAGTAGTGTGAGAGGCAACCTCAGTTCAGAGAATGTCCTAAGAGACAGGTTTAGCGCTACTGGATGCCATATTTATGTCTCTTCTTCTTCTGTCTTTGTACAGCCCAGTAGTAGCTAGGTTCTGCCGTCCACATTAGATTTTGAAACACTACTCCTGGTGATTTTGATCTGCATTTCACCTCAGGAAAATATTTGTTCCAGAAAGAATTTTGCCTGGCATGTTTCTGTGCAGGGGCAAAGAAATGAGTGTTAGTTGTGTTCCTGTAGAAACAAGGTTTTTCATCCCTGTGTTTGCAAAGGCAGTCACCACCTAGCTCTGGCAGTAACTTTTCTCCCTCTTTGGCTGTCTGCAGGATGACAGGTCAGCAGGAGCTGTGGGCAGAGTTGCATGCAGCTCTCTGCTTGCTAAACGGCTGCTGTTTGTGGGAGCATTTTGCCTCAGACTGGACTCATTCTGTCTCTGCAAGGGAAACCTCAGCAGAAAGAAGGAGCACACAGGGGAATGTTCTTCAGTCCCTTTTCTTTTGGCTCTGTCACAGTCCCTTTTATATCTCTTGGAAGGGAATCTAGCTTCTCATCTGGGACCTTCACAGGACTTCCCTGTGCCTGGCCTGAGGAGGAATACTGGGTATTTCTGGAATTTTGTTTCAGGGCCACCACTCTCAGCTGTTTGCCGTTGTGGACAGCAGATTTTTCCAAGCAGCGCTGATTGTAGTTCTCAGGCTATTTTTTCCCAAATATTTTTAGCAATTCAGTACATTTCTGTTTCAAAAGCCTTTATTGGAAAACATGAAAATAAATGATTGTTATTTTGCTTAAAAACAAACCCCAAAAGCCCTATTGTCACTGCAGCAATTTTAATACAAGTATTTTGGTCAAAGGATTCAAACACCTAACATTCTGCACTTTAGCAAACAATATCCTTTTCCCATATAACAAGATGTAAAGGTTCAGAGTTAAAAAAACCTCACAACACCCCTGCCAATTAGGAGAATCCGTATTTAAAAACAATCAAACAAATGCAAACACCAAAAATTGGTTTCAGTCTGTGGTGACTAAAAATAAGGCCACAGTGGGGAGAGTGTTTTGAATGAGGTAGTGAAAATGGTTGTGTCTGACTAGAACAGAAATTTTTGAAAACTGCTTTATTTAAAGTATTACAGTTATTTAAATCACAAACAGATATCTTACAACTGGCAAAAGAGGAGATTGGAGGAAGAATTTTGCAAACCTGACATTTTAAATTTTGGGCTATCCATTTCATATGGTTTTTGACTGTAGTTAAATCCAGATTTCCCAATGAATTCAACAAAATATCGGATTTTTAAAATGACATGTAGTTAAATATGAATTCTGAGTGTCTGCTGCAAAGGTAATTTATTTTAGAGAACTGGATTATTTTGATAAAAAATAAGCTGTATTCAGCAGGGAAATAGTTGTTGTCTGTTACTCAAAAATATATTTACTTTAAGAAAACTTATTTTCTGTTACATAACAAAATTTCTTCAATTTTGAGTCTTTCTAGCCGGCTCTTAAAATATTTTGCTCACTTCTGGTATATTTAACACAGGCACACAGAGTTGCATTCTTATGTATTTCCCTTGCAGTAATTTCCAGGACCTTATTCTGTAGCTTCTGAGCATACTTTAAGCAATAAATTAAAGGCTTCTGAAATGGACATCGTCTAAAAGAACCCAAATGACAGTATGGTAAAAGAATTCATAAACTGTTTGTTCTGCCTAAATTTGTTTAGATACCATTGAATCCCCCACTATAAATGAAAACAGTAGCGACCACACTTGTTTTTAACAGACAAATGTTTTCTTGACGCTCAGGATCTAAGCTTGTATTTGATGCTGCAGAATTGCCCTATATGGAGAAAGGATTGTAGTCATTGAGGGGTTAAAGTCAGTTTTGAATTTGAGTCAATCCATATGCTAATCTATGGGATTTTAAATATTCCTGCATAACTACCATCATATTTTTAGCAGCACCGTTTGTTGTTCCAGTTGCCAGCTATTTTTGATGACATAACAAAATAGGGCAGAATTTAGTTCTGAGGTTTATTTTGGTCTCTAACTTTAAAAAGAGCAAAATACCCCCTTGTCCAAGGATATTTTTGATTTGAATGGTCTATACCTGCCCTCTGCAATCACCCAATTATTGTAAGCAGTGTGATGGGCCCAAGGTATTAGTGCTGAGAACGTTCCTGTTGTCCCTCGGGTTAGGGATTGTTTTGCAATGATCATCTGTCCTGATTTGAAGATTGCATGACAAGACACTATTAAAGTAAGGGCAAGGAATTCAATTTCTTGATGTCATTTTGCCTGGCCTGGTTTTGAAAATAGGTCACTGTATGCTATCTGGATTTGTATATTATAACAGCACCTGCTAGCATTTTTGTAGTGAAGGGTCTAGCCGTATTTTCATTATAAACCCCTGTTTTCAGGGGTTTATACACTGTTACTTGATTATAGAAGGAAGTTTCTATCTAAATGTTGCCATGCCAGGTCTCTTCTAAGGAACATGGTTTTTACCCTGCAAATCTCAAGGGATACGTGTTCAGCCATTTCTGCCAGAGTGAAAAATAAAAACGTATTTTCAGCTACGATTTGGTATTGATAGTAGATTCCTTGAGAATAAAAGATACCATGCTAAATTTATCTTTTAATTAAAATGATACTTAAAGGAGCTGTGTTTCTAATGCAAGTCTTAATAAGAATCTGAGTAAGTATAGGTTGTAAACATTGGTGACTGGGCATGTATATTTTAATTATGCAAATCCACTGTAATAAATGCCCTCATATAATGGAAAGATTTAACAGGGTCAAAAACTGGTTGTTTGAAAAGGTTGGTAAATAAATCATATGGATCTGAATGTCGAGTTTATGTTTATCTACTCATTTACACCACTTTTTCCCATAATGTGGAATTGTTTCTGAGGGAACCAGCCTCACTCTGTGGCCTAATATTTTAAATCGTGAATAGATTCTTGCTTACACAACTGAATCAGCACAGCTGTGCAAATGTGTGTGTTTAACACTGATTAAATGCTTCCACTTATACATAAAAAAACCCAAGCCAAAGTGCCTTCCTACCACAAACTGTAGGTTTTTGCAGAATAGCTGTGGAGGTGCATTTCATCACCTGCCATACCTTCCTAATGTGTTTTACTTTTGTTTTTTAATAAGATCTGGAGCAGCCAGGCAGCCACAGAGAAAAATGGAACTTCTTCTAAAACAAAGATAACAAAATATGCTCGAGGAACATGAAAGGATAGCCTGAAGACTGCCGATGTAAGGAAATTCAGGGTTAATGCTGCGTTACTTCATTTTAAAGTCAACCCTATTGCATCTGTTTATTGCAGGGGTCTTCAAATGGAGCAACTGCACAAGGATGTGTTGGAGGATGCTGCGGCAGCCGGTGGGCTCAGCCCAGTGCCTGACTTTCAGATGGTTAAACCTAAAACTTCCAAATATTTTTCGGAGGGGAGAGGCGTATGGGAGAGGAGGAGTAGGAGGTTGGTCCTGGCCAGCATCTGTGGTGGTGGCTGTGTTGTGGGGCTCAAGGCAGCACAAAAGACCCGGGGCAGTGCCTCATTTTGCCTAGACATCAAGATTCCTAGAGGAATTATTTTTACCTAGTCCTCAAAATACCCACTGGTAAACCAAAATCCCCCACCCTTTGCAGAGCCAACAGTTTGCTGCTTAAATGGGTTTAGACTTCATTTTAATGGAAGTGAAACATAGTCGACGGAGGCAAATTAAAACCATATAATTTTGTAATCTTAGTTTAGCTATAATTGCGGCAATAAAACAGTGGAAAGAATAATTGGGGAACATATGCTTGTGAGTGACATTATCTAGGTGACTTCCCTTTTACGGCGCTGCGTTGCTGTCCTATTTGTCTCCCCCTCCCTATGCATTGGAATGACAAACCTGCGAGCCTGGAGTTAATGCTGATTGCGGCAGCTGCTTACACACCGAGTCGCCATGGCAACCGGGGACGTTGCCACGCAACCGTATTCTTTTAGGGACAGGGAAAATGCCCAAAGGCTTACTAAAAATACATGGGGGGGGGCGGGGGGGGGGCGAATCTTAAAATTTCTTACTACTGTTAATGGGTATAAGAGACCGTGCTTCTGCTTGAAAGCAGAGGTCGGACAAATAAAAACCCAGCCCTGACCTTTCCAAAATTGCTTGCCGTTGCTTGAAATCTCCGGCTTTATTGACAAAGATGACTTTTGATCGATTGTAAAATTGGTAGCTAACACGCAGCAGCCCTCGCAGCCTGCAAGATGCAGCGCCTGCCCATTGCTATTCCGGAGGGGTTGAAGGTCAGCCGAGAGCCATCAATGCCGTATTGATCAGCCGAGCTGAAAAATGCCCGTGTTTCCAGCTCCTCGCGCAGTGGGGCTGCGGTCCCAGCCTCCAGCACACTCTGCCGCCTCGGCATGCTGCCGAACGAGCCGTCCTCCCAGCGAAAGTGACATCACTTCACTCAGCTCAGCTGTTTCTGCACTTTTCTATAAATAGCTAGATAAAAAATTGAAGGCTGCTTTTGGAGAATTTAGGCAGCCAATCTTCTCATCGTCAGCCGACGAGACAGGCTGATTTTTTTTTTTTTTACCTTACTAATATTGCACTGCGAATTCTTCCTCCTAATATTTGCAGCTTGTCACCGAATAACCAAAATTTTTGAATGGTATGCACGTCTGCATTCAGGATTGTGCCGGAATGGATACTTAATTCATCATTCATCACCTCTCTAGTTGTTAAAGCATGATCAGAGAGGAGGGAGGGATGGAGCAGGCAGAAAGGGTCGGTGCTGCCACACGAGGTGCACAGGCCTGGCATGTTGCTGATGTGGCATATTTGCTGAGCTCAGTGTCACCCCTACCTGCAGAATTCCCCGTGTGCCAGACTCGCTGAATGAAATGCCCCCCTGAATGAAATACACCATGAACTGGAGTCAGAGTTACACCACGGCTCTTGTTGGCTGTAATAGGCGAGACAGAGCATTTGAAGGAAGCAATTAGAAACGCAAACAAAAGCACTGTTAATAAGCACACTTCCTATTTTTCCTTGATTCCCATTTTGCAGCTCAATTTCTTAATTAACCCTCTAAGATAGCTGATGAAAGGAAAACATCATCCGCCTGGTGTGTAAATAACCTCTTGCTTAACAGTATTTTTTTTAGGAAAGGGGACATTAAAAGATGTAAAACATAAAACAAAGTATTGAAACTATCTGGATAAAAATGTGCATTCTGCAAGTTTTATGAAATTTTGGAGATTATATAATTTCTTTTGGGAAAAGTAAAGGAAAATACACTTGTGAACATAAATAACAACCAGTCCACTCGAAGAAACACATGTCCTCCTCAGACTCAATTTATAGGTAGGCATTACTGTGCCTTTGCTGTCCCTGGGTTGTATTCTCAGTAGGAAAGAAGCAGGGAAGGGGAGTCACACAGAGCCCTTGAGCCTATCTCAGCTCTTCAGCATTCCTGAGCACAAGTCTCGACTCAGCACCACACAGGATTGAACCTCAACTGTTCCCACCCTTGTTGATTTGAACAGGGGGAGCTGAAACTGCTTGGCAACAAAAAAGATGAAAGCACTTGTTTTTCAGAAAAGTTAATGGCACTAGAAATAGAAACCTGACAGTTCTTTGAAGGTGGAGAAGAAGGCACCAACAGCTTTTCTCTCCCTAGTGCAGTGCAAATTGCAGTGTAGTGAGTATTGCAAAGTGAAGTGCTATGGCCTGTGTAGTATGAGGAATTAGAGCAGAGAACTATAATAACTCATGCTGGCCTCAATATATGCAAATGTACCTTAGCAGTGCAACTGCAAATGAATTGCAAAATGTATGTGCAATTATTGATGTATGGGACTTCAAAATGTGTTTTTTTCTCTGCAGAAACTGATCCATAAATGATCCTGAATGTAAAATTCACAGTTTACTCTAGGGATGGAGATCAGTGAGGCTTGTATTCTTAAATATCTTTTGAGTATCTGGGTGCACGTGATCCAAAATCAAGCTGCAGCTGTTTATTGAATTATTTTTGATGGGGTTAATGGCCATAAACTGAAACACAAGAAGTTTCACCTCAACCTGAGGAAGAACTTCCTTGAGTTGAAAGTGGCAGAACACTGGAACAGGCTGCCTAGGCACACTGTGAAGTCTCCCTCTCTGGAGACATTCAAATCCCATCTGGACATGCTCCTGTGTAACCTGCTCTAGATGACCCTGCCTTGGCAGCGAGATGGACAAAATAATCTCCAGACCTGCATTCCAACCCTAACAACTCTCTGATTCTGTAATGTTTGGTCTTTTTGAATGGTCAGTACTGATGTTTCAAATGGAAGAGTGAGATAAATCCAATCTACCTTCTCTGCAAAATGGGAAAAGTAGTATTTAACCCACTGCTTGAGTGGAATGCAAAAAAAAGGCTAGAAAATTTTGCTGTATATAATTCATTTCAGACAAAATTAGTGTTTGAAAGATGGATTTTAATTTTGCTTAGATAGTTGTTAAAAACTTATCCAACTTCCAGAAGAACTACTAGAGAAGTATTTCCATAATAGAAAACCACACCACCAAAACCAACAAAAGTTAAAATTATTTACCGCGATTGTATTTAAAGAACCACATTCTGTTTTAAAATTTTATTTAGTTTTGCACATAAATGGATGTTGAAACCTTGCTGGTTTTTTCAGCAATGTATTTATTTTTCAATAAGGTTCACCTTTTGCCCTTATCATTATATTCTGTAAGACATTTTAAATAGCACATTTCTATAAATGTACTTCTTCCACTTTGAAATAAAGCGCACGTAATTGGGATGTTTATGGGGTTTTTGATCAAGTTAGCATCCTTCCTACTTAAAAAATCATCTGCTTGGTAAAGGCAGAATAGAGAAGGCTGAAAAGAAAGACCTTCCTGCATTCCTAAGCCCAACATCATATTGTCTTATTAGTCAATGCAGCTGGTGTGTATTGAATACTGAAAAGAAGCTGGACAACTGGTTTTATTATCTTTGCCTGGTCTCAAGCCAATCCCCTTCTGGGGACAACGGTCTTGACTCTGCATTCTGTGACCTTTTCAAAATCTCATATTGAAAATATGAGTGGATTAGCCAAATTTGTGAATCACAGTCCTGCTCACTATGTCAATAAGGGCTTGCTTGCTAATTTCAGTGGAAGAAGGAGCAAAAACTGATGTCAGACTGTGCTCCAACAAATCTCCATTTGACTTTCTGTCAGGCTAAAATTAATTTCCATTGTTTTTATTGTCCTTTAATGTCTTTTTACTGACAGACCAACAAGGAATTTTACTGCATTTTCTGATTTTTTTTTTTCTCAAGAAAGGTTAAGTGAGCCTATCACTTTTATTTCTGAGCACACAAACATCACCCGGTAGGACTTCCTCTCAGTTAACTGCTGGTCACAGGAAAAAATGACTTATGGTGTGGGTGAACACTGGTTGAGTGTTTGCTGGTATGACAAAATCTGATATTTCTCTGGGGAAGAGAGGAGGGGCTCCTCAGGGAACAACTCCCCAGATAACCCTGAACTCATGCAAAAGCCTAGAAAGCGCTGCTGGGCTCTGTGTTTTCCCTCTCCCTCCATGGAAAGGAAGGCAAGGAAATAGCTCTGTAAAAGAAAAGGTTCGAGAAACTGTGCCCTAAAACACAGTATGACACTATTTGGAAGGATGAGGGGAGTCCTTCGGTTGTCTGTAGTCTCCTCCTTGACTTTACTCTTTAAGGCATTTTTTTTTAGTCTGGTTTTCTCTTGCCACTTTAGTAACCTGACTGAGGATTTCTTCAACATTAGAGGCTGGCTGGATAGAAACAGTGTGCACTTGTATGCACACAGACACACACAGGAGCATCAGCAAACACAATGCTCTACAAGGCTGTTTACTAGTGGAACTCTAGACAAAGCAGCTACATTATTATTAAATATCTTTTTAGTATCTTACAACTAAAAACAATAGCCTGACCAAGGCTGATTTTTTTTTACAGTTTTAATGAGATGAAGCCTTTCATAAAAAATCCTTCTTTATCGTTTTATGCGTTTGTGTCAAAATATCTCAGGGCACAAAGCCCAGCAGAAAGCCAACTTGGAAAAAAAAATAATCTTTGTAAGTGCTTTCATGACAGCAAACCATTAAATCTCCTGAGTAATGTAGGGAAGAGTTGGATCATGCATAGCTTGCTCTTTACCCAGGATGCACCGTTGCCTGCAAGATTCTGAATAAAGAGACACACCTGCTAGCTAGCTGATAACACTCTGGGGTCATTTCATTGAAGAAACTGTCAGCCAGGAGGTATTTAAATAAAGCCACAGATGAATTCATGACCTGCACTACTGAGACTAAAAAAAAAAAAAAGGTGTTAAAGCAGAAAGAGAATGCAGATAAATGCACATTCCTTTGTACTGCAACAAAACTTCCCCGTGTAAATCAACTGAATGGGAAAGAATGCTGAAAGAATGCATTTCTCCATACAGTAGTGGGGAAGTGAGATGGTACAGCTGCACATCTGGCTACCAGCCAAAGCAGTCGTGTGCCATGCTTGTTTGCCTACTAGTGCTGCTTAGATTGGCAAATGCCCACGCGGTTTGAAGAGGGCAGGCGCAGGACTGGATGGCTGCCAGTAAGTGTGCGGGACTGATGCCACTGCTGGACGCCATAGCCTGGTAGGAATGAGGAATACAAAGGCATTCAATAATCTGAATGTCCCTTTGCTTCAAGAGAGTGGTGCCAGGCAGCATTTAATGAGAGATTGCTTTGTTACAAAGTCCTCGACATCAAGTGGGCTGGTGAGCTCATTAACCTGACGGCAGCAAATAAAAAAGGCGCACTCAGAAGACTCCCATGATAGCATACTCAATAGTGTAAGAGTCCTTTTGCTTCCTTTATGGTGATCCATTAGCAAGCAGCAGTGTAAACACCATAAAGCACGCCAGTTTTCTGATTGTTCAACTAAAGTCTGTTTTCCCTTGGGGATTATGCCACCAGTTGATGCAGAGACATCCCCCCCTACACACCCCTCCCCGTTATCTGTTACATAATGATCTTCCCTGCAATGAAGGACTTCCCCATATTCCTTAGGAGTGCGACGGCAGCTAAGGAAACTACTGACAATTCGCATCTCTAAAACACGAAAGGCAACGATGTAGGGCACATCAAAAAACAAATAAACCACAAAGTGATGCCAAGGGGAATGGAAAATATGATTATGCTTATGTTTATACAATTTCAGTTAGAACTTATGAAAATGGTACATATTTTTCTGTGTTGTCTTTGTTCCTGTTTACACAGGGCTCTGTATCTGTAGGAGAGGCAGCCCCCACCTTACTTACCTAACTTGGTTCTCTGCATTTTCCACAAATGCTCTTTGCCCTCAGGAAAATGCATTATAAAGTAGTACTTCCAGAATAAGTGCCTACCATGTATCCATTTGAAACACAGCCCTTTGCTGATTTACTAATCAAAGGAAAAAGAGGGAAGAAGCAAATCCCCAATGAATTTCCCCTTTCAAAACAAAGGGGAAGATTCCTTGTTGTAGTTATTCCATTAAATCCACTGGAGTGACACTGCTGAAAACACTTTTTTCAACACCTAAAAAGGTCACATTAAAATACCTGTGTTTATTCCCCAGGAACTGCAAAGGGCTGTTGCTTCCCCATAAGCACCCAGCAAACAGAACTAGAAAAGAAAACCTAAAAAAAGCCAATGATTTTTTATTTTCTGGCAGCTTAGTGATCAGAATGGATCTGGTGCACACTGGTATTAATGATTTTTGATTATTCAGCTGTTCAGTCAAGGTTCTGTTGCACAAGTATCTAACACAAAAAATATAAATTAAAATCCTGTTAGGCACTAATTAATAAGTTTTTCAGAAAAATTACATACTAATTACAGAGTTTGAATGTATTCTGTTCTTAGTAATATGTTTTTAATAAATGTAAAATGTTTTTAATTCTTTAATGAATTTCAGAATTCTTTAATGATTTTCAAGGTGCTGCCACCAATCAGATTCCATTATAGGAATTTAAAGTAACCAAGTAATTACATCACCACTCTTAGTATGTCAAATTGTGTAAAAATGACCAAAAGAAATAATTAGGCCACCTCTTCCTATCTTTATCTACTGTATGACAAAAGAGTCTGAATTGTGTTTTTTTCTGCAATGTTTAGACAGTACTTCATATTTGTAATAAAAACTTGTCTTGGTCTCTATCTTCCTGTGTTGCTTCCCACCCTTTCTACCAGAAACATGGTGATTAACTGGTACAAAAAAATCTACAGCAGGTTGCTGCAGCAGATCAGACAGAGATTCTTCTAACCCCCTCAGAAATTGTGAAAGGGAATGATCTTATAAGCTTTTTGGAGGTTTTGTGCTCTTGGCATTCAGAAGCAGATGGAGAGGGCATGCTGGACTGAGCACAGTGCAGGGCACTAAGGCAGCCAGTGGGCTGGAGCACATCATGTCTGAGGAGATGCTGGGGGAACTGGGTTTGTTCAGCCTTAAGATGAAAAGGTTTGAGAGGGATATTACCACTGTCTAGAACTGTACGTGGGAGAATGTAGGCAAGACGTAACCAGCTTCTCCCAGAAGGTGCACAGTGATAGCACAGGAGGCAGCAGACACTGGAACATGGTGAAGTCCTGTCAGATATGAGGGCAGGTTTTGCATCTTTTTCACCATTATGGTGGAAATGAGTAGTTATAAGTCTCAGCTGGATATCTAGGAAAGTGGAATTGCCATCCTTGTAAACATTAAAACTCAGCTAGAAAATACCATGAGCAAACTAATCTGACTGAACCTGCTTCAGTTGGATCCAACTGGGTGTCCCCTCAGATCTCCTTTTCAGTCTAAATCATTCCTTGGTTCTGGGGCTGGTCTGAGGGACAAGATTGGTCAGGTACAAGCTGAGATCCCAGCAAAGGATGTCAGGATTTTTGTGCAGGATAGACCAGAAACATAGAAAGATGGCATCACAGGGCTGCTCTGCTATGTACCTCCCCAGAACTGCAGCTTGGAGAGGATGCCATGCTTGTGGTATTTCACAGTGGTTCTGTCTCTGGCAGCAAGTCCTTCACACTCATAAAAAAGGTCACTAAATGCAGGCAGCAATAGCACCTTGTCACTACAGTACCAAACACTTGCATATGAATTTTTTATTTGAATCATGCAAAGCCTGATCCAAAGGCAGTCCTTGAACTGCAAACTCCCGTTAAAAGGACATTGCCAGTGATTTGACCTGACAGTGTGCTAAGATGTAAATCACTAGATCGGAGAGCAGTCGTAATCAGGCCTTAAGCACAATGCTGGAAAAGAACAAAAGGACTGGAAATGTAGGACTCAGGCCCACCACGGTAACTTTGAACTGAACAATGCAGCAGAATGTAGCTCTTTTTCCTTTGAATGCAGCAACTTGGACTGATGTTGAGAACAGTAAGAAAGAGTATGAGGAAGTTGGACCAACTGCTGACAGACTAGAAGAAGACAGCATGGAAGAAGCCAAGTTATCTCAGAAGCACAGGGTTGATCTGGAACAATTGCATGGCACCTGACCTGCAACAAAGTTTAAAAGTCAGGGAAAGAAAGCAAGATGCATTTTAAGAAAAGTGAAACAAAATCATTGTATTAAGTACTACCAGTACAAACTTTAGTTCAGCAATAGAAAACCAACAGGGTAACAGGCACTTTTGGCAAGCAGGATAAGGGAGACTATTAAGCACAGCTAGACTAAACCCAAGTTTATATATTTGTTCTCTATTCTTAGTGTTACATGAATCTGTCCTTTAAATTTGAACAAGATCATGCTGCAAAGCACCTGTGCTGTCCCTGTGAAAAGTAACACAGATGTTTGACTACATCACAATAAAAACTGCAATCCTGATGACAAAAGGCTGATTCACACACACATTTGTGAAACTGCTTCAGACAGTCCCAATAGTAGAGGCCAAAGTTCTCCTTGCTACAATGGATGCTGCTTTTAGCTGCTTTGGCTGACTTTCCTTCTGTCTTTAAGGCACATTCAACGACTTTGACCTTGCTGAGGTAGGAGTGAAAGTGACTGCCTGTTTGGTTTAGAGCTGGACAAAGCATTTTGAGGGAAGGGAGGAAAGGATAAACAGGAAGGTTCAAGAGTCATTGCAGCAATGCAGAACTTGTTCCTCAAATGTTTGATGGAGCAGCACTAGTAAATGAGATAAAGAATTCTTTAACCCTTCTCACAAAACTTTGATTGCTTTTTGTCTGATTTGTTTGCCTTGCCAACATCACACAGAAAGCAGTAAGAGCACTGCTGTCTAGGAGTATCCCACAGTATTACCTGTGCTGCACCAGTGGGCACTGCCTTTTAAGCCTTTCATTCTCAAAAGAGAATGAAAGGCTTAAAGAGCCATTTCAACCTCAATTTTTCAAAAAGGCTATATGATATGGTAGAAATTTGTGATTAAATATTCTTAGGATATGAGCCCAATCCACAGTTTTGCTGTTGTGTGAAGAATGGCCAGACTTTTCAACCACTGTCTACAAAGCAATAAATAGTTTTTTTCATCACAAGTGGAACTTTCCTCTCTGTAAACTGCTGTGATTCCAGACTCATTCCTGGGCAGAGGCAGTACAAGTTCATGGGAGATTTTCAGTTATCTTAGACTTTTAGAGCATATAATGTTAGGATTGAGTAGTCCAGAGGACCTATCTGAAGCCAGTGGACAAAGTTCAGAAAGGGATCACGGTATATCTTCCTGTGCTGCCTAGACACTGTAATACATTTGTCTCCTGCAGCTTCATCCTCAAGACTTAAGGCATTCTTGTGAATTCTGTTTGTGTACCAGCTCTGCTCTGGGAATTCAATAGCACTTGCTGGCTGTTTGGTGATAAAACAATGTAGGAACTGCAGTACTCCCTCACTCTACAGTGCTGCCTATTTTGAGTTTCCTACTTATAACACAAATCCATGCTGAATGGTGTAAAGGGTTGAGGAAGGCCATTCACAAAGGCAGCCTGAGCTCATCCCCTTCAGTGAACCCAGGTAGCCTCTGTCCATGCTAACAGGTCAGATAAGGTTTTCAGAAGTCTAGAAGAGTGATTACAACCAAATGTGCAATTTATATGTGAACAGACCGACATTATTCTGACAACTATTTCCTCAAGCCCAGATGTACTGAATCATTGAAAGGACATAGAATCAGCCAGCTGTTTCATAAAAAACCCCTTGTATTTGTCAAAATGTTGGGTTTTCTTTATTTTTTCCCCATTTTCCTTTTTGTTGTTGTTTTGGTTTTTTGTGGGGGGGTTGTTTGTTTGTTTGTTTTCCTTTTGTTTCATCTTGTTTTGTTCTTTTTTCCAAGTACAAAAAAGTGGAAGCCTTGATTTTTTGATAGCATAGTAACATATAATGTTGAGACAATGAATGGTTTTTCATTCCTCTGGCTCTTCAGGCCCTCCTGATGCTTTAGCTGCTTATTCCCTTTGACCCCAAATATACAGATCCACTTCATGCTCCCCAAACCTCCATGAAGACCCTCGCACTCCCAATATTGAAACCTTGCAATACCAAGAGTTCAACCTTTTTGATTTCACATGTGGGATACCCTAGAACCTCCGTCAACACTTTGGCAATGCACGTGCACCACAGAGGAAGGGAGGAAGGGAGGAAGGGAGGAAGGGAGGAAGGGAGGAAGGGAGGAAGGGAGGAAGGGGTACACCATGCTTGCAAGAGCTTTGCAGCTACCCAAGAACTTCAGTGGCAGGGATTCTTGAGGTACAAGGAAGAGGTAGGACAGAGTGAGAGTCACAATTGTGATGATAGTAATCAGTTTTGTGGTTTGGTTCTTTTTTGGAGCAGCCATATTTGTATAGATCTATGATTGTTTAAAAGATGAGTTGAAAAGTTATTTAATGTATACATGACCTGTCTTGATAGTTAATTTTCAGACACATATTTCACAAATTTTAGCTGAGTTTTTTCTTCATCGTTTGGTAAGTTTGCTTAAGATAATTAAATTTTGTGTAGACTGGAACAGCGTTCTGATAGAAGAGGTTTTTTTTTCCTCTTACATTTTGAATCTAGTAAGGTCAGCATTAGACAAAATTCTTCCTGCAGCAGTGGCTGTTGGAAGAGACTGAAAACAGATTAACAGCACTTGTTCAATTCTAAAAAGGCACTAAAAATAGCCTCTTAAAACATTGACCAAATAGGTGATGCTTATATTTTTTTTTAGCTGTTATGCCATATCATTAAAAAGGGAACAGAGGACAAATGTCTCAGAGTTTCTAATAACAGGAGATGTCTAATTTTGACCTTTCTAATGACATTTATATAAGGAAAAGTTTAAAACTATAAATGAATTAGGATAGTGTCCTTCCAGATCTACACGTTAGTTAGCAATCACGTCACAAGAGTCACTAATTTCTGGCAGCGTGAAGCACATAGCATATGTGAGCAGAGCATCAAAACTTCTATTTTTCTGTCTTTTGTACCTGTAGAATAAAAAGAAGAGAAAATCTTTACTGACATGACCTCAGGTCTTTTCTTTCTCTAGCTTCAACTGGCAAAGAGAAGTGGACCTGGTGTGACTGCACATTCCCTCACAGCCTCTGAGGGGAGAGGGAGTACTGGCTGTGTTTGCATTGGAAGGTGCAGTGAAATATTGGGGCCCAAATAACCTGGAAAACCAGGATGGTTTCTCATATCTGAAGAAGCTAAGGTTAGCCTATTTGCCTAATACTAGTTAGGGGATTTTTTTTTTTTTTTTTTTTTGANCCATGTCAAGGGTCCCACAACGTTTGGCAGTATTTTGAATCTTTCCTGATGGCACTGATTAACATCTGAAGATGCAGGTTTATCTCATGTATTTTTGCTGTATGTTTTGTTTGGAGTTGTTTCTCCATGCGATGAAAAAATCATTGTTGAAAACTGCTGGAAACATTAACTTTCATCCCCAGACAGGTCATTCTTGGCCTGTTTGAATTCCTGTCATCTGCAGGGACAAGACCAACTGTCAATATGCTCTTTGAAGTAATAAAACTTCTTCAAAGCCTTGTGAGTCAGCTCAAGAAAGCCTAGAAAGTGACAATGTTTAGATCATTTTCCCAAATCAGAAAATAATGGTCACAATACACATAGAAGTGAATTTCTGCCTGGAAAATTTTTGTCCTGCTTTGTTCCCCTTTACTAATACCTTCAGATGATAGCAAGCCAGGTATTGATAAAACAATCAGGGTCAACACCAACAACAAAAGGGACTGGATTAAAGAATTCATAAAGACTCTCTGTCCACATCTGTCTAAATACCAAGAATGAGCTTATGTCCCTCCTCCTAAATCACAGGTTTTTGTGATAAAATTAATTAGAATCTGAATTTTGTAACTTGAACAATCCTTTCCTTGCCTGCCGTGGTATGCTGCTCAAACTGAGAACTGAATGAAACACAGGTTTGGTTCTCTCCTGTTAATACAGCATTTAATAAAGCATAGGGTCACCAGAAGCTGGCACAAAATATGTATGAGGCAGTATTAAATATAGACAAGAATGTCAGAGTGGTAGCTATGAAATTAGCAAGAGAAGAAAATAACTGTAAATAAAAATGTACAGTGTTACTTTTTTGAGCATTCTGCTGGCAAAGTGGGGAGGTTGAAGAAGCTGAATCTCAATGCGAGCCAGGAGGAGCGGATGCACCCTGTAGTCAAGCCGCAGCCCCTTCTTCCCTTACATCCCACCTGGGCCAGCCACCAGCACAACCCCTACTTTGGTGAAGTGGGAAAATAGATTTCACTGTCCCCAAACTACTCTGCCCACCAATTGCCACCTGATTTTGAGGATCCTGGTTGCCTGGGAAACATAACTGGGTGTTGCTGTGGAAACTCGGCTTCACTGACCACTGGGTTCCCTTGTCACCAGGCGAGGAGATGGGAACTCCCCCCATTTATGGTACCAAGTGGCAGGAGATAGCTTGGACTATCAATAAAGTTGCAAAACAGTGTTAATAGATTTTACTTTCACTTATTTAAGCCTTCTCTGCTCTTGACTTGGAGGGGGAAAAAACCTGAGGATAATCCATTTAGGTAATAGATTAGAGGAACAAGTTGAAGTAGGAGGACCATTTGTTTATTTATTTGTGTCAGAAAAGTTTCTATCTAAGACTTTTCGTGTGCAAATTACTTGGAAAAAATGGACTTGAAAGCCTCACAAAATGTACCATTTCACATTGCATTAATGTAAGCTTTTTGAAGTTAATAGAGCCCATCCTTTGCTATTAGAATTCCTGTGTAGTCAGTTGGCCTAAACTGTTCATTTCACAAAAAACATATGCTGTCAGTAAAAGCAATAGCTATTGCAGCCTGCATCAGCTCCTTGTTTTCACGACTCAGGACAAGTAGAAACAATACTGACCATGTTTAAACCTGGTTCTGCATTTTGGGGCAAAAGGAGTTAAGAAATATCTGAAACAGAACGCTGTAAATTCCTCAATGACCTCTGCTGGCTTAGAAAACAGAGCAGCAGCTAATTTTTCTTTCTCTTTTAAGTAACAAATTGAAAAAAAACCCCCTACTATTATGGTTCACATTGAAATCAAGGAAATAATAATAATAAATACTTTGCACTTATACGGCAGCTTTTATCCCAAGTTTTCAAAGGATTTTTCAAACTTTAATGGTGTTCCACTTTATTCTCTGTTGGTAAGATGGTCACATGGTGATGTGGGAGCTGAGGAGACAGAAGGCAATTTATAGGGTGGTGGGACACTAATGCAGAGCTTAGGAAGCAATGCAAGCCACTGACAACAGCTCTATGGCTAAATCATGTTTAAGATAAAATAGTCTCTCTAATCTGTCACTGTCACAGTTTGCTGCAGTAGAAAGGGACAAAATCTTCTCTGTAATCCATCGATTCTGCTGCAGATGCTGCAGCAAAGGAACCCAAGTTTTGGTTGGTTTAGCAATATCTCTTGATCTATTTACTTTAGCAAACCCTGGTCTCATTTTTTTTTTCTTTTTGGTCTTCCACAATACTTAAAAATATGTGCAAAAATCTATAATTGTGGTATATCTACCTATGTTCACAGAAGGCAATAACACAGTAAAAATGCAGACTAACTTGAGTAATTGTCTTGCTTATTTTACACTTTCATGGCTCCAAAATATTCTGCACTTGAATTTATTCAAAGAGAGAAATTTTGGCCAGTCAGGAAATATATCTCTCTTTCCCCCTCTTTATTTTTCTTTTCTGTTTGTAATTGGAAAAAGCACTGTTTTCTCAGTGTTAGAAATATTCACAAATTTGATATTCAAGTGAAGAAATGAAAAAAAGGATTTTTTTCCACTGGAAGGGTGACATATAAGTAGCCCTTTTTAAAAAATACTTCCATATCCAATGTATAAACAATCAGTGCTCTGGAGGCATCTCCTAAGTGACCTTACAGACATAGGGAATACTATGTTATCTGAGGCTCACAGGAAACCCGGCCTTATCTGTAACTAATATGAATTAGAGGAGCTCTGATGAAATCTATGGAGCTACACCAGTTTACGCAGGCTGAAAATCATGCTCAACTGTTCCCAGTCAAACAAAGGCACACAATTCTCCATTTGCCTCAACAAAGGCAGATGCTCTACCTCCTTACCTGCTCCATTTGCTTTAACGAGGTGTTCACAGCAAAGCGTAAATGGTACCATTTAGACGTCAACATTAAGCATGGCGATGTTTTAAGGGTAGCACTTAAGGAAATTAAATGCGTAATCTGAGCTAATGTGAATGGTGTATGACTGTTGTTAAATAAAGCTAAAACGGACAAAGTAAAATTCTCTCAAGTGCCTCTAAAGAAGGCATGTTGTTAGTTGTGTGAGTTACACACATGAGGCATAATCTTGGTACACTGAAAATTTATCTGTTCAGATTTTTAGCAGGGAAACGGATGATTATGATGACTATGTCTGTTCCATGGCACTGGCAGTGCCTGTTACAACATCAGTATTTGATATGCAAAATTCTAAAGGTGGAGAAATCCTGTGTGTTAGGAGATGCTGGGGAAGGACTGTGGCTGTACTGTGCACACAAGGAGACAGGAAGGTGCTGTTTTGTGCCTGTTCCCACATAGTACAAATGTAAGTGGCAGAGGTATGATTTCATAGATTTACCTCAGTGATGTAGGTGGTGTCACTGGCTGTGCTGGAATTATATACCAGATTTACTTCTGTCTGAAATGAGAATTGGGACTGGCTAATTTAGCTTAGCATGCTGATACAAAATAGAAAGTGAAAATGTCATTCATTTGTGTCTCTTCTTGTACTGAGAAACTGCTGGAGGCCTTATCAGAATGGAAATGTTAGTACTAACAACACAGTATTTCTTTTATACATATATGTGTGCGTGTGTGTGTGTATAAACTATATTTGTTTTAAAACAGTTTTTAGGAACATTTTATGCCTATGTTAAGTCAAACCTTTGATTACTGGCTCTAACCATGTTTATGAGGCTCAGTCTCTCACTTTGTGTGTCTATATATTAACCTGAGGAAAAAGCAATAGCCTTTGCCAGACTCAACAAAGCCCTGTATTCACGGGGAAAGCATTATCACAGATAAAAAAAATCTGATTTAAAATAATTTTCAGACCTTTCTACTACCCTTAGGTTAAAAAAAAAGGAAAAGAAAAAGAAAAAGCAATGAATAAATTAATAGCCACATCATCGTTGCAACAACCTAATTTCAATAGTATCGTAATAAAAGGACAAAGGTCATAGATTAAGGTATTGTAATGGAAATGCAAAATCTATATCTGCTCATAGGTTTAAAACTGTATTTTTAAAGATAGTACTAGTAATGATTATAATTTCAGCCTAGTGTCACTAATAAGAAAATAGTTCTATTTCATTCTGATTCAAGAACCAATATTTACAAGTATGGGTGTATATAAGCATAAATAAACAGTTCACAACCGCACTGAGAATATCTGCATGGAGTTTTGTGTCAGCTGTAGAACTGTTTGCCTAATGCTCTTATCAAGACACCTGTTACAATTTAACCTTTTTTTTCTCTTTCTCTTAGTAGGAGGCAAGTGATAGACTCAGGATGTGGCTAGAAAATGAAAATAGGAATATAATTTTCTTGGTTTCTGCAAAAATGTTAAAATGCATCAAATTTATAGTTCTTAAATTACCAAAGTATCCACAGTACTTAGAGTAAAATTACAGAGGGTAATGGACCTCAGACCTACTGAAGTCTGGCATCCAGAGTGCTCTATCCTAAATAAACAATTCTGTCAGAGAACCCAAACTCAGCTTTGGTGAAGGAACCCAAAGTGAGTTCTGCATCAGTAAATGCAGAAAATTAATCTCTCCCTCCATAGAGAGCAGATAGAATAATTTCCCACAACTTGAATATGAAGAGTTCTTGTCCTCCTTCCTAATGACCCTCAAAGTCAGAGGCAAAAATACATAGAGGAGACTGTCATAAACAACATATATATTAAACTTTTGTCTGCAGTTTTTTACATGTGATTATTATAAGGAAGAAAAATAATATTGGCTTCCTATGGTATGTTGCATTTCCTGCCCCTCCATGTTCATGGCCCCTACTCCCCTTAAAATAGTTTCATGTATAGTCAAGGATCCATACAAAAATAACCAACATTCCCCCTACCTAATGTGATAGTACTTAGTGTGGAAAAAACATTAATTTAACTTCTGTCGTTTCCTAATAAAATAATTAATGAGCAGTTTGCAGTGCCAAGGTAATGCTGTAGGACTCTTTCTCACCAGATCAGAACAGTAATAAAGAAGCACCTGAAGGGTTTTGAGTTCAGGGGATGTGTTCTGAATCACACATCAGGCAACAGACCTAAGGGACATGAGAACGTGCTTAGCTGGGAAGACTCTTCTCACTTTCACCTGGATATACAAAGGTTTGCAACCCTGGCAATCAACTGTCTTTCTGCCAGTAGAGCAACTTTCAGCCTTTCAAATTGTTTCCTTCCACAGGACCAGACCCCTGACTCCTACAGTGTTGTGTTGTCTTGTGGCCACCCCTGGTTCTCTGTCCTGAGCCTCCCTTGCTGAGATAATGAGTTTGAGGGCAGAGATATAAAAACTGATGTACCATTAGTAGCATGCAAGCTGCTTCAAATCTGTACAGCCTGTGGGGAAAATTGGTCCTTCTGGGCATGCACGCGACACAGGACCTACTGCTGGCAGTGTCTCCCAAAGTAGCTCAGCTTGGAAACACCTGATCTGATGCATAGTGGAAGTGCAGAACATCTGCAGAACTTTGTCCAGCTTAGTTCTTGTGCTCTCAAGCCTCCTCTGTTGCTAGCAGAACTGACCTCTTATCCTGAAGCATTGCTTTTGCTTTTGCTTTTTCACCTGTACTGGAGCATTTGGAGAGGAAAGGTGGGCAGAGCTCCTCCAGCTTCTCACCTCCTGCAGGCCAAGGTTAGGAATGGCACTGAGCACAGACCGGGAGGGTGAAAGGGACAAAGGGGCTGTTTATTTTGCTGGTTAGAAGACTGTCTTGCCTATGTTGAACTTACTTACTGGTGGCAAGATAGCAGCCTTGACTTAAAGGTGGAAACCATAAATCAATTTTGTGCAACCTTTTCCTGGGAACACACTCTTTTTGGAGTAATAGGCTATTGTAAATGGATGTGTGAGGTAGGGAGGATGTGAGGCGAGGCATGGGCCGTGCTGAAGTACAGGTTGTGTTTGGTTTAGGCCATGTCTTTATCAGCCTCTTGTGAGCCAGTCAAGAAACATCATGAGTTATAATCTGGTCTTCTCTGCACTCCTAAAAGCTCCTTGGGATAAATATGTTCTGGAGATCATAGAAAGCCACAAATTTATTTTGTAGAAGATGGATCTAATTTTCTTGTCTTTACACATTTCATGATTTTTAAAGCTAAGCAGATTTGGTCCTCATTTATGCATGTTGATATGCATAAAAATGGACATTGCTCATAGTACAAGCTTTTCTACAACATATTTATTTTTAATATTTAGTTATTTAATTTGAAAATGTATACAACTCTTCAGACACTCTCACACAGAAGACCTAGTCTTTCAACTCAAACTATTACAGAGATGTTTTCAAAGAGCTTGCATTTCTTCTGTAAAGGAAAGGAAGATGTTTTGGGGGGATTTGTTCACAAATGCAGCCCACACTTCGTGGTTTCAAACTCCTTCAGTGCAAGCGAAATGTGTTATCTTCATTTACCATTTCTTCCCACAAAGGAAGCTCAGGTAGGATTTCTCACGTCAGTGCAGAAGACACAAATCTGAATATGTACATGTGTGTGTGGACATGTGTTTTAAAAGAAAGCTGGATTTTTCCATAAAAACTTCTGTAGCAAACCAGTATGGTGCTCTGTGTTTGCCTTGGCCTCATGCTTCTGTGCAGTTGCAGAATGAAGAGATAGAAAACAACTTGCACGTAATTTGTGTTGTGTCTCTCTTCCAGTGATGTTCTGTTCTTTGCCGTGTACTGCTCAGGTTTTCCAATTTGTTTTTAAATAGCTTGTGGTTATGGCTTCTCCATCTTCCCTTGGGATACTATTCCACAACCTAATGGTTCTCAAAATTAGAATTTTTGCTTCATCCCAGGTGTATGACTTTGTTTATAAAGCGGTGAATTCATGCAGTAACGTGCATGGTGCTGATGTTTCACATGGGGACATTTATGTGAAGTGCTTCCATTGAAAAATGGGGATAAAATAAAAAAAATCTTATTAAGTGAATTTACAATATATGATGTGTAAACATGCTTTTATTTTGCAATTTCACTACAAAATTAGTGACACATACAACTGTAATACTCTATTGCTACATAAAAATTAATTACCAAGAATTCTATTTTTCCAAAGCTTAGGATCACAGCAAATTAATTAAAATTCTTCATATAAAAGAAGGAATTTCATAATACATCCTTACAAAGTATATGTATAGTACATTTCAACCTTTTAAATTTTGTGACTGTAAGAGGACCTTTTTTCTTTTTCTGCTTTTTGAATAAGGCGGCAATTGAGATCTATCACATCCATAGCATGTATCACTGTTTTTATTCAAGAATTCTTGTAAAAATAAAGCATTTCTTTTATTCACAAAAATCATAATTGCAACATACATAAAACCTGTCAAAGCTCCAATTTCCAATATTCTAATGAATATCAAAAGAGTCCAGCATTTGTGACTTTGACAAATTGCAAATGAGGTTTTATTCATTAAGAGGACCGCTAATGTTTATTTAAATGCAATTTACTGTTGCATTATTGATTAGCTACTGCAAAATTATCTTACAAGGAGCACGTGTAGCAAGAAGATTTCAGGTTGAGAAAGGATTTATCTAGGGAAGGCCTGTAGGCTCGATTTAGGCCCCAGGACATGAGAGTTTTAATTTATCTGGAAAGAAAGGCCTGGTGGAAGGTTTGCTTTGTTTGCATTTAGACAGCAGATGAAAGGGGTTTTGATGTTGAGCTGAGAGAAAATGGCTGCCACTCTTGTTATTCACAGAGAGAATTGAGCAAAAGGAAAAATCTATTATAGGGGGCAAGATAAAAAAATGTCTGTCCTCCCCTGCCCCCCGCCCCCAGTCCTATTCAGCATCAGGCTGTACGTGGCTTGTTATTTTTGGAAGGAGAAATAATAAAGAAAATGTTGCTTTTTATCTAAAATATCTTACCCCCCACCATATTACATTAATTACTAAGCCCCAGTGTGTTTTTTCAGTGCCACAAAATTCCAGTGAGACTGCCATGTCTGACCTGAGAGTACAAATGAAATCCGGGCCTATATATTTTAATGAAACCTGAATGTATAGTGTTTTCACTGTTTCCCAACATAAGCAATCACTTTCTGGGAATGTTTCATGGAATTAATTGATAACAGCTCAAAGAGTCATATACAGCCTCTTTGGCTTCCACCTTAAGGAGGGAGGCATCTGCAGTACTTACTTGTTTTAGCACCGGTTTTGTCTACAAGAATCAATTAGTCATGTAAACCACTTGCATGAATCCTATCCTTCCTGAGGGGTTCTGCTGCAAGATTAAATAGTACTCAAGCAAATACATATAAAAGATAGAGATTTTAGAAGGGGTAGTCATCCCATTAATCTAGAAGACTGAAGCCTGTGAACCCAAACAATGACACGGGATCAGGTGGAATCTGGTAAGCAGGCAGCCTCTGTTCCTGAAATAAAATATTTTAAATTTCCAGCTTAGAGAAAAGTGTGTTAAACAGAACAAACTGCTACTTCAAAAGGCATGGATCAAGTATGCAGTAGCACAACCTGAATGTTCTTTTCTGGACTCATTACAACCTGACAGGGCTTCTCATTTCAAATGACAGTCAGGAAAACTTGGAAAGCTCTCAGCCAATTGCAAGGTGGAAGAATGATCCGACTAAAATTAAATCTGAAACTCAAATATTACACCAAGACCTTTCAACTTACTCATTATTCCATTAAACCAACTGTAGAAGCACCATTCTTCATCTGAAATGAGTTTAAAAAAACTTTCATTGTGTGACTTGGTCCACAAATAAGAGTGACGGGAGCAGAATGATATTTTCCTTCAGGGCTTATACCTTTAGTGACTCTGATGGTGATGACTAAGTATCAGATCTGACAAGCTGAAGGTTAATTACTTACTCTGTGTTTCAGGTCTGTCAGGGCAGAATATCAGCATCAATTTATTTACCAAAAGTCAGGAGTATTTGGTATTTACTTTGGGAATAGAGAACTGTTGTTCTAAAGACTTGTCTTTAGAAAAATGCCAGCTTTCTACTAAACTGAAAATGTTTCTCTGCTTCCCATTTTGGCTTCATTTAAATTTCTCCTTTCTTCAACTTCCAAGGATCTCTTGGTATTTTTTTCTCTTTACCTTCAGTCCTTGGCAAACAGTAAAATACTTCACATCATGTCAGTGAAAATCATGAGCAATTAGAATGCTCAAATAGAAAGCAAAGTAGGTGGTGTAACTTTGAGACAGATGAACGTATGCATAGTGATCCATTAGAAAATACAGAAAACCTTAAATCACACTGTTAGGGAAAAGTCTTAAAAAAATCAGGTTGGTGACAAAAATCTTTCCCCATGAATGTGACGTATTTCAATCATTAACTGACGAGGAAAACAGATTAGGTGGTGCTGCTGCTGCAGCAAAGGAGAGGGATGTCTGGAATGCTGCCAGTGAAGCATTGCTTGGTAAATTTTTCAGTCTTTTCCAATTTAAATTTTTTATATTTTTTTTGCAGCCCACAATTAAAATGAAAACAAAAGCTTATGGGAAGAGGTATCTACTTATATCACATACATTTACAAGCCTCTGGAGTCTTCTTCAGCAGCATTGCTCTCACCTTCTCTCTGACCCTGTTCTTCATGTGCCCCCACATCCCTCAGTCTCCCGTTTTGCTAAAACTTTAGTTATATCTCATTCTTCTGTGTTTTTTTCTACTTTTCTCAAAGATTGTCTTCCTCCCTGATACCTGTGTTTAGTTGGGATTTATTTGGGTGCAATTAATTAAATCTGGATTTCACCTGGGCTGCGTTGGAAAGGCGCAGAATTCCAGTGGCACTGTATGACAGGAGACACTTAAATATAGATGCAGTGTCCTATTTCCTTTTTGTAGTCTCTAGTATCCCGCTCTTGCTTGTTTACTCAGACTATATATAGAGCTGCCCTTTTGTTTTCAGAAAAAAATTCCTTTGCATGCATTATCTATCCATAAATACTTTTCTTTGCTGTGTAGAAGCCTACAGCTAAGTTGGAGCCAAGTTATGCTGAGATCCCTGATCAAAACGCACACTTCAATGAAAATATCACTCATTATGAATTTGCTCTGATGTTTCCTGCAACAAACATTTAGGAACTGGTTTGTTTTCTCTTCTCTATGTCTGACTTTAATTTAGAACCCAAAGCACAAGTTAGTTACATGTATATTTAAAAAAAAAATAAAAATAATAGTAACAACAACAGAAAAATGACTTCTATGCAACACCAAGGAATAAAAATTTTATTTTTTATTGTCTATTTTTTTTACATTCTCAGTACCCCAACCTTTAACAGAAATATTCTCTATTTCTTTAAAAGGATGATGGCTATCCCCTACTCAAATCCATGTATTGAAAACAAACAGTTTCTTAGCATTTTCCCCAATATCTTTTTTCCAAAGACAAATGAAAATTTCTCTAATGTCTTCTGAGCCAAAAGGAGTGTCAAACAAAACAACATTCTGTATAAAAGAAAATCAAAAAGAAACTTGACATCCATATAAGACCTTGGGGAAAAATGCTGCTTGTATATGTTGAATCTCATAGATTTGTTCTACTTTGAATAATTTACCTTGAGGATTTGGCATAATATGCATAGAAAAATCTTGGCAGAAGGAATATAAAGAGAATGTGCTGTGCAATGCAAGGGTACAGAAATGTAGGAAGAACAGTTTTGGTGGTGGAGTGTTGGTCCTGTGCATAAAGGATGGCTAAGAGTCATCTCAGATAAGTCAAGCAACTCCTATCATCTAATGCAGGATATCTATGCTAGACATACAGAGGAAAAATACAGAGTTCAGACTATACTGTCTGTGTTGGGTTGACTCTGACTGGATGCCAGGTGCCCACTAGAGCCACTCTATCCTCATCTGAAATGGGGAGAGAAAATATAACAAAACTCTTGGGTCAAGATAATTATAGGGAGAAATCACTCACCAATTATTCTCATGGGCAAACAGACATGAATTGGGGAAAATTTATTACCAATGAAAAAAGAGTAGGATTACAAAAAAATAACAAATGAAGCTTCAAAAAACTTCTCTCCACCCCTCCCTTCTTTCCAGGTTTAACTTCTCTCCCCATATTACCTACATCACCTCCACTGGCCCAGGGAGACAGGGAATGGGGGATGTGGTCAGGTCTTCACAAGTTGCATCTGCCACTCCTTCCTCCTAGAGGAAGCGTTCCTCACACTCTTCTCCTGCTCCCCATGGAGTCCCTCATGGAGCCTGCTCCAACATTGCCTTGCCCTGGGGTCACAGCCTCCTTCAGGCAGTTGTACAGTCCTTCACAGCATGCAGGTGAATCTTTGCTCCACTGTGGACCTCCATAAGCTGCAGGGGGACAGTTTGTCTCTCTGTGGTCTTCATCATGGACCGCAGTGGAATCTCTGCTCCGTGCATGGAGCATCTCCTGCTCCTCCTTCTTTACTGACCTCAGGGTCTACAGAGTTCTTTCATGTATTCTCCTTTCTCTCTGGTTGCAGACAGGGTTGTTTTTCATATTTTCCCCCCTTCTTAAATATGTCCCAGATATGCTAACATTATTATCAATGCACTTGGCTTTGGTCCATCTTGGAGTCAGCTAGCACTGGCTCTATTGGACATGGGGGAAGCTCCTGGCATCTTCTGACAGGATCAGCACCTTTCTATCTTTCCTTTGCTGCCAAGCAAACCCAACGCACTGTCAAGTTCCTGTTCTGGATTTACTCTCAAGCTTGAAGAAGACCAAAGAGACTTACAGGGTATAGTCATGAAATTCGGTACAAAGTATTTTCAAAATGAGGGATTATGGTAGGAAATGGTGAAGCACAATAAAAAGAAAATCAAGAGGGATTCAAATGGCAAAACACTGTCAAAATGCTCATGAATAGAGAAAAGAGAGTTTAAAGATACTGCCATGGATTCAGCAAATATATGCCAACTATCAAAACAATCTCTAGTAAGACAATTACTTCCTCCCAGGCTGATGCATTTTAGGCAGTAGGAAACTAACAATGAGATGAAGGACATTATTAAATATAAGAATTTTGACTTTCAAATGGAAGTTCTGTTCAAGTGAGGCAAATAATTAAAAAAAAAAAAAAAAAAAAAGAGAAAAGCTTTGGCAAGTAGGTGTTAAACACAATAAGGCAAGCCAAGAAAGGGTTCTGAAGAGCAGGTTGTTAAAGGCGCAATAACTAAAAGTGAATTCTCTTCAAACACATCAGAGGCAGGACTTGTGAGATAGTCTGTAGGGCCAATAGATGATGGATATAGTAAAGGAAAGCTCAAAGGAAACAAAGCCACATAAAGAAGCAAAATGAATTCTGTGCTTCTTTGTTCACTGGGAAGGGGGAAGGGAAGCAAGGCAGACCAAAAACTTTGTTTACAGGAGAAATACCAGAAAAGAAGCGGCATCAACTTTTAAAGAGCAGAGTTATCTCTCTCTAATCTGTTCCAGTTTCTCAAAGGAGTCACTGGATTTGAATGCAAAGCTGTTCTGATAAAAACAGTCTGCATAGATGTCTCCAAGTGCTTCATCAAAGGCTCCTAAAAAACCCATCCTATCATGCTTTAATGGCCAGATAATCACACATGAAAGTTCAAAGATAGGCACCTACCTCTGTAATGAGGCGCCTGAATAAATTATTTTCTATTTATTTATTTATTTATACATGTCTTGCAGCTCATTTCATGGGAGAAGAACGTGGTTTTGCTTCTATAGAAAGTATGGATTGTTTTACTAAGTAGTCCAACATCAGCTAAACAAACCGGCACAATTGCCATTTGACATCCATACAAGGACATACTTTGACACCTTTGACTATAGACAGATAAACTAACTGCAGAAAATAAAATATCCCTTTTGTCATATATATGTGTTGAGATGGTAAAAACATCACCAATTTCTATCTTTGCACTTCACCTGGAAGAGCAGATCACCACCAAATCAAAATATTTTTACCTGCATTCATCTGAGACAAGAAATATTAATTTCATTGTAACTATTTACTCTATAAAAACTCTAGCAAACACACAAAGACCATAATGAACGAACAAATACAGAAAAATTAATAGTGTACAGGTACAAAGAAGGGATGAAATAATCATGAGATCTAAGAAAAGAATCCTGTTCCCTGCTATTAAGAAAAGCAGCACTTAGAACAATGACAATATCAACAAATCCTGGCTGACTAGTGCCAGAGTTCCCCATGATCCACACCTCAGGTAATTCTTCCATATCACTACTCTTAGAAGGTTTCACTATTCTGAGGCAAGCTAAAGAAATTTCATTGTGCAATCTGATTTCTCAGTTTCATTTTCCACGTTTCCCCTGAAAAATGGAAGTCTCTATCACAGTAGCAAATTAGCCCCCAAAGATGCTAGATTGGACTGAAAGATTTGTCTTTTGATATTGCTGCACCTGTTTTGGAAATAGCTTTGAAAGAAAATTGCATTATTCCTGTTTATTAATGGAATCTGGAAAATGCAGAGCCTGTATATTTTTTGAGTTGTATAGAGAGCCTTTCTATAAAGTCATTCACACAACCAGTTATTTGGGTTGAAAAGCACTCTACATGAAAACACTGGCTTGAATGTCAAAGACAGGAATAGCAAAGTTTTTCTAGGCTCTCTGTTTCAAATTCTGAAGTAAATTTGGTGACTTCAGAGAAATTATACTGAGGATCACTCCAGGCTCTCGTAGGCAGCCAATACTGTATAAATGTAAAATTACAACAAATCAAATTCTATATCAGAGAGAGCATCATCCCAGCAATGTGTGTAGCTCTTGTAAGATTTGTTCAGCTCTGCTAATAAAAGTAGTGGGTTATTTGTTTGGGTTTTTTGTTTGGTTTCTTGCTTGCTTCTAAGGGTTTTAAAAATTATTTATATATAATGGAACAAACACAACGCCAATAATTTGCTGCAACAGAGGTTAGCTGTAGCAGATTTTCTGAGAGAAGGAGGGCACGATCTGTATTTAGAATGTGATATTGAACTACCCAGCTGAGACCTACCTGGCTGAGGCTTGGCCTTGAAGGCCCTGAGGCCTTGAAGCTGTTGCACAGGTAAAATTACTTGTGACGCAGCAGAAATTAGATGCTAAGGTATTATTGTTAGATAGTGGGCTTTCTAGAGGTCACTGAGAGCAATTATTGGTGGGCACGTTTTAGCCACCTTAAGAGTAAGTTAAACAGTGTGTGTTTGCATTTTTCTCTGTGCTGAATGCCAGTGAAAGTGTAGCTGTAACTATAAACTATATAGAACTGTATATAACCTGACATCTCAAGCAGAACAAACGGAGAACGTGTGATTAACCATATTGCATTGCTCTCGGCTCAACTTCTCTTTATTTTGGGGGTTCCCTGCTTCACTTAGCAAGTGGGAAGTGTGCTTTGGTGTGCTTTCAGTTAGGCAGGTACAGCTATCAACAGGTTAACAAATACAGTGAAGCTCACTGGCTCTGCAGGAGCTTCTAAGTACCTGTCTCAAAGATGCTGAGGGCAAAATAAAACTGTAGTTTATAGCTGTAAACTAGTTAATTTATGACTGTTTTGTATTCTTCTACGTTTTTCTTTTAAATTGGATGTCAATTTTACATGTCCTGTGCATCTTCTAAAGAAATATGGGGATTCTTGCCAAAAACACTTGAATGGCTGATATTTTGCCTGAAAGACCTCTGCCTGCCCCCAGGATTGACACTCTGTCCCTTCTGTCTTTGCTGAACTAATTACTTGGAGGAATTAAATTACAGTAACAAATAGGCACCTCATCATGATTGGAATCTTTTTGAAGAAGGCCTTTTTGTTATTCATTGTATTTTATGATTCCTTTTAAAATGGCCTATTGAGAGGATCTCAGTAAGATGCATGCTGGTGGGACAGTCTGTGGAACACTGCCATTTTATTTTGTATTGCTCTGAAGAATTGTTGCTCTACTTTGAGATAAGATTCTAAAAACAGCCCAGAAAGGAGATGATGGCTCTGTTTTTATTCATTCGGTCTTGTCATCATGTTCAAGTTTAGAGATTTCAAGTTTAGCATTTGAAGCCTTTGAAAGTCAACCTAGCTTCTCTTTTTTGCTGAGAAGTAAAAAACCTATCCTGATTTTGCCTCTGCAACTCCATTGACTGAGTGCATCTCTGACAGGAGGGTAGGATTGCAAGGTTACTGCTGCCATGACTTTGCCTTCTTGTCTATCCCTTTGCCTCTAGGACATTCAAAAACCTTTTGCCATAGATGGAGCAAAGTTCTCAGGTGTTATTAAAAAATCCCCCCACAAATAGCAAATCCATTGGAAAAGGCTTATCAATCAAACCCAAGTCTTCTCAGAGCAGTTTGAGTTTGGATTCTGCTTTCCATCACGGAAGGTTTCCCAGGTTCAAGATGAAAGCTGGGCAGAACAAGGAAAAGAATCTGACTCTGCATTTCACTGTTAAAGATATTTGTGCAAGATAAGTAAAGAAAATTAAATGTTGTCTCAGAACACCACACTTTCCAGACCTCTATATGAAGAAGGAAGAATTACAGATCAATCCCCCCCCATTTTTTGGCCTAACACAGAATTAGCATCTCCACTATTAAGTGATTCTACCTGCCTGAAGGATCTATTATTTTGCTAGTAGTTCATATATGATTAAAAAAAAAAAGGCGATAAATCAAGGGATACCTCATCCTTGACAAAATAAACATCTCACCTTCCACGTGCAAGGATAAAAGAAACAAAACACAAAGCCATATTGCATGAGGCAAGTTTCATCTGCCTCTGAGATGTTGGTCTTTCAGCCTCCTGTGCGGTCGTCTTGTTACGTAAATCTGGACTAAAATTCTTCCCTTTTTCCACTTCAGAAAGCACCTGTCAGACAGAAACCCTTAATAAAAGGACTATATCCTCCTACACTTCCTCTCCACATATTTACACTTGCTTTCTAAATCATTCCTCTGGAAAGACTACTCTTGGCACATGGAGATAATTCTTGGTTAGCTAATGTAGCCCTAAAAAAGACATTAAGTACAAAGTAAGACTGGAAAACATTATTCCTCAAGAACTTTACCATGGATTTATGGCTTACCAAGTTAAGGGAGTATGATAGAGACTGTACTGTCTTGCTTTCGCTGTTGACAGAGAAATTTCCTAGGAAAGCTGGAGTAGCTCTAATTCTGAAGACCATTTTGGAAACTGGGCGACTCAAAGGTTTGGTCAGAGCCTTGCAGTGTGATCAGATTTCTGATTGAGATCTTTATCCTAATATTAACACTACATGTTCTTTCTTAATTTGCTTACCTTCCATGTGACTTAGTTCAGGATCCATCCAAAATCCAGGTGGCCAGGTGGTCTGGATTCCTCACAAATGTCTCATTGGATACTGCAGCCTTAAAATAAACAATTTTTAAGAAGTGGGATAAGCCTGAATCATCAGTCAAATACACGTGGTAGGTTCTTGAGTTGCTAATGCAAAAGATAGGCTGATACTAGAGTTTATTCTCATTTATTTTATTGCCTTTGTTAAATAGAAGTGTGGGAAACAGCACATGCACACTCTTTGTAGTAGGACCGAAGTTTGGAATTTTTAAAGAGAAAGAAATAATAAGGCAAAATATGTGGCTGAAGTAAGGAACACATGCAGAAAATAGCACATTGACATAAAATTAGGAAATCTGTGAGTTCCATAGCTGGAGAAAACAGCCCATAAAATGAGAAGACCTGGAAAGCTGGAAAGAGGAAGGTGGGCCATTTGGCATTCAAGAAAACAACAAAAATTTTTGGTTTCAAAAATTAAAATGGAAGAGTAGGAATTAAAATGCAGAAATAGAGATGTGTTTTTTAGACACAGAATTCCAAGTCAGGAAAAATGAAGAAAGAAACCCACTCCTGTGGTTCCACATTGCGTGGGACACCAAGGACAGGGGAGACACATCAGGGCTGCTTGAGGGGACACCCTGTGGAGCAGAAGATGTTCTGGATAAATGTTCCCTGCAGCCCACGTGGCCTGACAAGGAGCTGCCAAGGTGGGGACATCACGAAAAAAACCTTGGTGCCCAAAGCATTGCTACTTGTTCTTCTGTGCAGTTCAGGTCTCTCTGCTCCCAGTCTGTGTGCCTCATTTTAAAGTCCAAGCACCTCAGGGAAGAGGCCTCCCAGCAGGGTGTACATGTACCCTATCCTAAATTTCATGAACAGTCACAGATACGTGCACCATTTTATCAAAAACTATACTTTGACTTACTGCAACCGAACATAATGAGAAACACTTTTGAGAATAAATTGTAATAGAGTGAGCAAAGCAATAAAGGCAGCTTTTTCAGAAGAATAGATATCAGTGACCTCTCTGGTTTTTTTTTTTTCCAATCTGCCATTAGTAATAAAAAAGCAGAGATATAATAACATCATTTTCTGCAACAAAAGTGTTAATTATTCCACAGAGGTAGCAAAATGTCATTAATGACTGGTTTGCAAATTCTATAAAATATGCTCTCATCCAATCTTGCTATCAGAAAGAATCAAACCATTATAAGTTTAAAATCATACATATCTTTCTGATCACTGAATTTTTCTCCTAGATACAAATGGACTGTACTTAGCTTAGCATGATTGAAAACAAAAATGGATATTAAGGTAGTTTTATCATGCCATTTAGTAGAGAGAAATTGTAGAAGTATAAGAGAAGTGGTTTTATTTTTAAGAGATATTTTTTATAGCTAAATACAAGTAATTGCCATCTAGTGTGCTTGATGACAAACTGAAAACTGCAATTTACAAAAAAATTATTAAATAGCATTTCCTACATAAATAGGAGAGACATTTTGGAATCAAAGGGGGAGAAAAACATGCCAAACCATAACTTCTTGCTAACACTTGAAAGAATCACAGAGGAAGACTGGTGAAAAGAATTAATTGAATGATACACGTTATACCGCAAAATAGCATTAATTCCTACACCAGGATTTTAAGACTTTCTTGTTTTGTAAACCACAACTGACTAAATGTATCTGCAGTGTGAGAGTTATGTAGAAATGCTTGGAAGAGATTTTGAAGTGGTTGCAAAGCAAAGAGAACTGATAATGCTTTCATACTAGATTAACAAATCTATTGTTTATTACCTCAATGATATGACATGCTGTGAGGTGCCTATGCTCATGCAGTAATGATTAGCTAGTTGGCTAACTTCCAGCTAGTAGGGTAATTAACACTATATTGTGAAGCTTCAATGTTAGTTTGATTTCCTTGTACTGTATATAGCATGAAGAAAACTTGTATTAATCAATATAAATTATTCCCGAAGCAATAAGACACGGTGGGGGTGAGCAGGAAAGGCTGGAAATGAGGTGTTAGTGCAAAAATAAAAAAAAAAAAGGAAAAAAAATAAAGAAGGTCACATGGTCTGTCTCTAATTAATGTTGGAAGAAAGTCTTTGAAAGGCAGAAATCTAATGGCTAAAATAGAAGACTGACTAATGGCCTGTGTTGAGAAGCAGAATTGGGATATAACCTTGGACTTACCAAGTTTTTCCCATCATGCTTCAAGTTTTACCTGAAAAAAAAGGGATGTCTCCTCCCTCTTATTAAAGAATTGCTAATACATTAAATGGTTGACTTAGAATGCTTTCTTGAACTATAGGCAGAATATAGGTGGCAGAATTTAAGATATAGTGTTGAAATAACATGAACACGTATAGATGAAGTGCAGAGTATGTATATCTTACTGACATTGTGCCTAACTTAGTTTTTATTTCTTTTATTTTAGAAGTAATAGCCTCAAGCATGTACTTCCAGGACTACTCACCATGACAAAAATCTCTGCAGTATCTGACATTATTCACTAGGTTAGGAATTGAATAAGAGCATATAGAGTTCAGATGGACTATTGGTGCTTATAGTTCACTAACTTTTGGACCCATGAAAAATCATTCTGCTTATTTAAACCCTTGCTTCTTCTCTGTTACACTGGAAATGAAAAAGATGAGTCAGTTTGATGGGTTAAAAACTGCGGACTTCATGTTTACCTTTATGAACTACTGGATATTAATTTTTGGCCTCAACCAGCATATCCACAAAGCTGGATGTGATTTATACCTCACAGGTGTGTTGTGGATCAGATGTGTTCAGAGTGTCAGCTGTGCTAATGAAAACATCAATACAAAACCTTGCCCTGAATAGATGGACACAGAACCACTGACCAAAGAGGTTCTGGCATCAGACACATTTCTGTGTGTTTGGAAGAACTCTTCAATGGGTTTTGCTTTCTCAAAAATTTCATTTATATAAAGACATGAATTTTAAAGTAATTCTGTGAGCACTTAGCTCTGAGATGAGAGTGCTCACTGGTAAACAGAGATGACAGTGCTTACTGGTGATGCACCTTGGGTTGGATTATGGCCTAGTGCCAGCTGAGCAAACCATTTCCACACATTCTTAGCAGTAGATTGTATGAATGGAATAACTGATATCTATGAGACTGCATAAATATTTTTAAATACTGAAGTAAAACATGTACTGAGCCAGGGGCTTCAGCTTCACTAAGAAGTTTGCACACACTGCAGCTTTAAACAGAGCAATATTTCTATCCTATTTCAGTACATGTTTAACTTTAAGCTGGGCACACAGACCCACTGTGATCCATGGGACCCCTCGTGTGCTTGTGCCTCAGTCTCAGTGTGTGCTTTATGGACTGATGGGGTTGGGCCTGACAATAAACAAGTCTGCTGGTATCCTGAAGATCCATCTGCTTCCCTCACATCTAAACCTCGATGGAAGTGGCTTAAACTGACGTGTTTTACTCCTCAGTTGGAGTGGGCTGAGGACACACAACATGGCCAGTTATAGCCAGCATTACCATCTGTCTGGGTTTTCCTAGGTGTACTCATCTTTCCTTATGTACATTTGGATCTGGAAAGTAGTTGCATGATTTTTCTAAATGCTAGGCAGAAATATGGCACCTCTAGGGTCAGCAGCTCAAATAAGAGGACAACACTTGGTATCAAAAAGCTGTAAGTTTGAAATTATGCTTAACAGACTATTTTTAAATAGACTTAAGATATAAAAAAAAGACATATGAAGGTGTGTTTTCAGAATGGCAGTCTTTTTCTCTCTGTAGAGTTTTTATTGGATCGAAGTAAACTTTTGTCTAGACCGTGTTTTCAAAAAGGTGTTACAGTACTTGTGATTTTTTCCAGTTTCCAACATTAAAAATGCAGATGCTATGATATACTTATATTTAAGCAAAAAAAGGGCAACTTTAGAAAGGATTTTACATCCTAGTAAAATATGGATGAATGCCAGAATTCAAAAAGTGTTTCCTGAAAAATACAATTAGCTCTGCTGAGCAAATAGCAAAGGCTTTGTTTCTGTGGCACACAGTCCATCTAGTGAGTGTTTTACACATCCCTAAAGCTGAATTATTAGTGAAGCGAGTAACTTTGAAAATACAGAGGTTATTATGGTTTGTGTCTTTACACTTTTTGTTTAAAGTAGATAGCATGTGGCTGGTGTATGAGCATGGATATAAGCGAAATAGTCCCCATGAATCTACATTTACTTTGTCATATGCATATAAAATATGGAATGAGATATCAGATATGAAATGAAAAAAATGCAAAAGAAAATAATCAAAAGAAATATAATTGAGGGAATGAACAGAGAAGAAAAGTGGATTTGCTTCTAGAAAAACGTAGAGAACAGAGATTTGAGAAAAGAGAATGGAATGATTAAAAATTAACCATAAAATACATATAAGAAATACATAAAATGAAGTCAAAGCTTAGTATAAGGAATAAGTAGGCACAATCTCTAAAATGTGACAGATAATAGGGAAAAAAATTAAGAGAAAACCCAAAGGAAATTAAAAATAGACATATGGTAAGAATCTAAATGGAAAGTTTAAAATTTTGTACTTAGCTATTAGCAATTATTTAAAATTTTAATCAGTTTAAAGGATTATCAACAGAAGTTGTAAATTCTGAGGGAATATTCTGCCTTGTTTGATACTATAATAATGAAGGGCATATACTTAAGGTGATTATGTCTCTAATTAAATGGGATTATTCCTGAGTTAAACTTCAGTTCCTCTTGGTTAGTCCTGTGATATCCTACTTGATTTATTCTATCCATAAGATGATAAAATAGGAAAGGTCAATAAAAATAAAACGGAAACATGCAGACCTAGTGAACACTGCAAAAAAAGTATCAATTTCTAGCTACTAAGAACAGTCAACTAACAGAAGAATTTACCATGGGGACTAGCAGATTCCCCAATAAACTCCTTGCACAGTCAGTGTTACTATTAGTGGTTACTGCCTGCCCAATAGCCTGTCCATCAGTTTTATTTCAGACACATATTACACACAACATGTAACTCCTCCATAATTCAGATGCACTGAATAACACCTGGAAGCTCATTTCGTCTCCACAAATCTAAGTAAAAATGAATTTTAAATAGCAGTGAGGACCTGTTATCCTTGTACTCCTCTCTCAAGAGCTTCTGGAGATAGCCTGCACATTAAAATCTCACCATATATCAAAATACTTTCATTTATACAGGTGTTTTTACTAATGACCTAATTATATTTTGTTGGCATCTTCTGATATAGTGACTTGTTTGTTTTTCTGCCATGTTAAGAAGAATGTCCCACCTCAAAGGTTAGGTATTTTTTACATTAATTATAAAAATAAAATTAAACAATTAAAGCTTTTCTCACCCCTTCTTCCCTAAATATCCCAGAAAAATTTAACCCTGGATGAAAGAAAAATCACATAACTCTGTTGTTCCATCCTGTTCTCTTAGATTAGAGACAGACAGGCCCTAATTTCCACATCAGAGATTGCTCTTCCACTTGCTTTTCTAAGTGAAGGAGGACAGAGACCCTTCTGCCTGTGTTAACAGTACATAAAGGGATATCACAAATACTTGCATCTTACACCATTAGACCCTTCATAGAACATGTACATTTTAACAAGTGTGGAAAAATTAAGGACAGAGAAGAAAATCTGGGTCCGTGTGATGTCTCCTGAACATGCCTGATTCAATCACAGCTCAAAAGGGTTGGCTTAGTTATATTTTTATATTCTATTTATAATGTAGGTATTTGACCTTAGTTTATGCAAGAGAAAATGTCTGCAAATGAAAGGACTATAAACTAGTGTCCCTTTTGCACTATGGAGCCAAGGACTTAGAGAAGTCTTGATCCCTTACTCTCTTTCTGCTCTCCTAGTCCCTGTCTGATTTTAAAAAGGAAATCTTTATGTTCCTACATCACCAGGTGCTTCCATCAGGTCTCTGCTTTCTATTGGAAGGTCATTAAATGAGTCTCAAGGTTTGCTTTCATTTTGATTGAAAACATGGCTGTAGCTCTTTGATGTGTCCCAAGTCTTGTCCTTCTCAGGGATGGCAGGGTCTTTGTTGGTGCCAGAGCTAGAACACTTTCACTTGGTTTGAAAACATGTAGGATCAAATCAGAGCTGCCAAACACAGAACAAAGAAGCAAAAAAAATTTGAAGAAAATAACACTGAAGTATATATGATTGTCTGAAGGGGCTACAGAAAGTAGAGAAAAGTAAATCTGCTGCTTGTTGCAGATAATCATGTGACAACAAGTCTTATGGTAGGTTGGAAATAGTAATTTAGGAATCAGTGTGTATAAGAAAAGCTCATGGAATTGAAAGGAAACATAGGGAACAGATACACCTTTAATCTTTTTTTTCTGTAGTAAAATGTTTGTGCTATTTATAGGTAATAATAAACATTGTACCCTTGGTGGAAGAGAACCAGGTCAGTAAATACTTCAGCAAACCACGTAACTCCATGGACCCTAGTGGGATATATAGATGAACACTGAGGGAGCTGGCTAATGCCATTGCTAGATCACTCTTTATTATTGTCTGAATTCATGGAAAAGTGCCTGAGGACTGGACAAAGGCAAACATCTCTCTTATCTTCAAGAAAACAGGACAAGAGAAAGAGGGAGAACCCAGGCAACCACAGGCCTGCCAGCCTCTTCTCACCACCCTGGGGTTGTGACAGAACAAATCCTGGAAACCATCTCCAGTCACATGAAGGACATGGAAGTCATTAGTCAGGAGCAGTCAGCATTGACTGGCCTGAAACATGACTGAAAAGGTTTGACAAACCTGACCACATTTTACCGTGAAATGACTGGCTTGGTAGTTGACGTGAGAACAGTGGATGTTTATCTTCAGTAAGGCTTTTGACATTGTCTCCCATAAGACCCGCATGATTAGATGGAACACTTCTCCTATGAGGAAGGGGTGAGAGAATTGGGATTGTTCAGGCTGGAGAAGAAAAGGCTCCAGGGTGGTGTTGTTGAGGCCTTTCAGGACATGAAGAGACCTACAAGAGAGCTGGAAAGTGACTTTTTTACAAGGGCATGTAAATGGCATGAGAAATGGCTTTAAGGTGAAGTAGGGTAGGTTTAGGTTGGATATCAGTAAGAAATTAGGGTGGTAAAACACCACAACAAGTTGCCAAGAGAAGTTGTGGATGCCCCATTCCTGGAATGTTCAAAGCCACATTGGATGGGGCTCTAAACAACCTGGTCTATTGGAAACAGTCCATGCCTATGGCAGGGAGGTTGGAACTATATAACCTTTCATGTTTTTTCCAGCCTGAACCATTCTATGATTCAAAGAGAAACTGATGAATTATAGACTGGATGAGCAGTGAAGTGAACTAAAAGCTGGCTGAATGTCTGGGCCCAGAGGACTTTATCAGGGGGATGTAGTTTAATTGGAGGCCTATTACCAGAGGTGTACCCTGGGTGTCAATAGTCGATCAAATCCCAATCAGTGCCTTCATTTATGATCTGGGTGAAGATGCAGAGTGGACCCTAAGCAAGTTCACTGATAGCACAAAAGTGAGAAGAGTGGCTGATATACAAGAGGCTCAAGCAACCATCCAGAAGGACCTCAACAGGCCGGAGAAGTGGAACAACAGAAACAACATGGAATTAAAGGGGAAAGTCCTGCATCTGGGGAAGAACAATCCCAAGCACCAACACACGCTAGGGGCCACCCATCCACAAAACAATTTTGAAGGAGAGGTCCTGGTGAGTACCAAACTGAATGTGAGCCAGACCTGTTCCCACGTGCCCATGTACAGCAAAATTAGATAATGGTGGTCTGGGCTGCATTAGGAGAGACGATGTCAGGGGATGNGAGAGATGCTGCCAGGGGATGTGATCCTTCTGTGAAACCATCTTGATGTGGGTTAAAACAACAGCAACAACTACAAGAACAACACCACCAGAGAGACTTTTTTTGCTGACTCAGTTTTGAGGAATTTGTTGTTGTTATGCATGTGAAAGAAGTGAGGGGTTTTGAGAAGGCAAGGGGAAAACAAGAACAGTTGAATGCAGCAGTGTTACACAAAAGTTTGAGTATGAACCCCACATATCAGCAATTCTGTTAATTTTAGAGTTTTGTTTAGTGTTGGATTCCAGCTCTCCTGTTTCTGGGTTGTCCAGTTAAAATGTCCATATCTGAGTATCTCCTGCTTCTCACACATTTGAATCACTTTGCCCTTCAGAATCAACCCACCCTCAGAGGTGAGTGGTGACACCTGTAGGCCTCCCCAGTTAAGGGAGATGCATCCCCTCCAGGCCAGACATTAACCCTCTCCCGTCTTCCCATGAGCCATCTCACCTGGTAACTCCAGATTATCGCCCTGTAATTCCTCCCGCTTTGCCATTTACTCCCTGCAAACATTGCACTCACAGATGGTGAGCATCTCTCCTTCCCCCTTCCAATCATCATTTGGCCATGCCACAGCACACATTGTTAGTTCTCTTTAATCTTTCTCCATAATTAAATGAAAAGCCAATTTAAAAGGAGCTGTAATGAAATTTCTTCTCCTGAAATTAAATATAAAAATAGTTGCTTCTTTTTATGTATTGTAAGCGATTAATAGGGAATGGGGCCGTTTCAGTAAGGACTTCAAACAAATGTTCTTTCATGCAGTGGTGCTGTTGCTGCTGGTGAGGAAGAGATCTGTTTTGCCTGCTGACACTAGGTTTTCTCTTTCATGGCCATTTTTCATACCTGCAAAACAGTTTGTGGACTCTTTAAGCAGAGAAGTGGGGGGAGGAGGGAGCGAGGGTTGATAGGTCTACATTAGCTCATTAAAAACTAAAAAACCATTTCTATTTTACATAATTTAACATGGCAAACTATTAAAAAAAAATAAGGTGAAAACTGCAACCCCTAGGCATGCGTTTAAAACATCCTCATTTAGATGCTAATTTTGATTCCTAGTGTATGGCTGGTTAAAAAAAAAAGCCATTAACAAAGGGGCAGATTACTTAAAAGGCATTATTAGGCAAATATGTATGAGTTTTCTGATACCGAGTGGCCCTTTTATGACTGAATACAGCTGCTAAGTAGAGTGACATGGAGATATTTGTATTAAAAGGAAAGAAAAAGCCACCAGATTTAAAAAAATACAAACCAAAAAACAATAATTATATAGAGTGTAAATCACACAGGTAAAAAAAATGCTGTAAAAGGCAAGTAATACTTTCTCCTTTAAATATTTAGAAAATGTGTGGCTCTGCAGGTGATGTATATTGCCAGCTGAATTCTAGGATGTATCTAACATTTATGTAATAGCAAAACAAATGTTAAAATGTTGCTATTTAATTCTAATCATATATCCTGTTTTGTGTGTTAGTAAAATAACATTGACAGAGGAGTGAAATGAGGAAAATAACAGGCAACAGGAGAGGAAAGCACATTCTTTCCAGCTGAGACTGAACCCATGACTGGCAAAAATAAGGTTATAATGACATTAAAATGAAAACTGTTCAGACAGAAAAGATATAAGTAAATGTACTGTGCTGTATAAATTAAATGAGTAATAGAGGATGGGCAGATGGTTGCTTAACTGCATCACAGTAAAAGAACAGTGAATAGGTTTTCACTGAGAGCTCTCTTTCTGAACCTGAATAAAGTTTTCCTTAACAGGAGGAAAGCTAAGGAAATTTTTGGCTCTAAGAAGTTAATTTGAAAAGCAGAACTAATTTTGACTCTTTCTTAGTTGTCAGGGTATTTGAATAATTTTTGTGTCCTCTGTAAATTATCCAGTTAAGAATCAGAAGCCTAAGCCAGAAACAGCTGACCATTCAGATTTTTGTGGTCCTCAGCAGCCCCAGAAAAAGCATTTCTGCTCTGGAGAGTCCATAGTGTTCACAAGCTCTTCTCTTGGCAAACACAGGGCAGCTTGGGTTTGTTTGCATTTAAATATTTAAACTATATAACAAAACATGGATGAGAAACCAAAGCAGCACTTTGTTTTCCTATCGCTATAAGACCTTTCCCTTTACATGTAACATCAAAATTCCCTTTACATGTAACATCAAAATTTGCCAAAGCAGATTCTTCTTACACCACAACTCAAGGAGTTTGACCACTGTAAAACTGGTGGGGAGAACTCATCTCACCAGCATATCTTGTCAGTTGAAGCAGGAGAGTAAGCAATTGTTCCTATGAAAATGGGATCTTACACGAGTGTAAGAAGAATGGGTTATCTGTCTTCTTGTGATGAACTTTTATATTTCCCTGCTTTTTAAAAGGGCAGGAAGAAAAATATGAGGATTTAGTGACTCATGTTGCAGCTCTTTAAAATGCACCACGGCAATCAGTATCGGTAGAGCTACATACATCATCTTATTTAAAGTGCTTTAGTATTGCAGTGGAGTCTATACGGTTAGATGAAGACTGACCATGGAAGTCTTATCAGAAGTCAGTCCCAAAATCCCTTTTTGACTCTAAACCATTATTTTACTAAGCATTTCGTATTTGATATTTTTAAAGCTTAGTGCCATGGAGGACCTCTAAATTATTACTTCTCTCTTCATTGCATTATTTTAGGATAAAGAAAAATAAATTGAGGTTTCAAGAAAAAACTAAAGTAGGCTGGCCTAAACCAAAGATAATTCATGATTATCCATCCCAATAATGCTGCTTTGTGTATTCGCTGTGACATTGAAAAGTGAATTAGCAGTAAATGCAAAGCATTTTCCAAACACAGCTGTAATGTGGAAGTGGAAATCATTTGGCAATATCCCACACAGCTGAATCCTGGGATGAGGTGGAGTTGAGGTAAGGATGGAGAGCTTGTGCTGCTGCAGTTTTTACTGCAGGTATATATTAGTTTTCTGTTGCAGGTCAATTACTTGCTGGTAGCTAGAGTTTTTTTAGTTTTATGTAAAGGTTATTGAGGCTATGTTGGAAGTGAGAGTGATTTATTCCCAGAGAAGTTTATAGAAGAAATATCTATTTTACCTTTCATAAGTGCTAATTATTGCAAATTAATCAATTATTGTGTGAGGAATCCTTATGAACCTGGGGATGTTATACTTCAGATATTTATTAAACCAGAAAGAGCTATGTGAAGTGTACTGTTATGAAAGTAGAGAAACAGTGTGTTTTATCAAGCAAAGGGAGTGAATGAATAGCACTACTTCCAGGCAAATGCAGGATGTGAGACTTGAAAAGTGAAAGATGGTAGATTAATGTAACCTGTGGAATACAGAACAAAAGTGAAAAATGCAGTTTAATGAAGAAGATTCGAGAAGTGTGTAACAGTGAAACAAACAAGAGGAACAGAAGGAAGATAGGTGTGTGAAAAGAGGAGAGATTTAACTTTAATGGAGGAAAATCTTACTTTACTTTGCATCATGATATCAGGAGACAAATGAGCAAGGGGCTGTAAATCTTGCCTGTGTTTTTATGAAGCTATTTCTGACATCCCTCTGTATGAAAATGGGTATTCAGTGTTTCAGACTGTCAGACAATCACAATGTTGAGCATAGATGAGGGCTGGATACTGCAATTTAAAGAAGAACAGCCACTTAGTAGTTAAATATTCCATGCAAATTTCTTTCACTCTTTGGGTTTGGAGCACTGAAACAGGGACAGACTAAAAGAAAATTAGATAAGTTTATGTCTGGTGTTAATCTATAAATAAAATTCCAAATCTCTGGCTGCCACAGATGGGAGGTTTATTTGGCCTCTACACTTTGCCTGAAAGCTAGAGAAAAACATGAAGAATCAAATTAATGATGTTGTTGTTGTTTTAAGAATCCTCTGAAGTAGTCACAGTAACACGTGCTTGCCATCCTAGCCACCACTCATGAGTTAAAATGGCAGGGTTTTTGGGTTTTTTTTTGGCTCTCTATTTACATGTGCAGGTACCCACTCTGCTGCAGGAAAATAGGAGGGTTCCTGAAAAAACCCCAAGAGTCAAGGTTCTTTTTTATAGGTCCTTCCTTTGTAACAAGTGAATTGGATGTGGTTGTTGTGTTTTTATGGCCTGCAGCATGTGGTTTAGAAGATGAGATGGGTATTTGGGGATTGTTCTTTTGCTTCTTGTTTCTTTGGAGGTTTCTGTTTTGGATTGTTTTTTAGGTAGATGTTATTCAGCCTTAGGTATTATTCATCTAGGGTCTTTTCTATTTCCTGGTTGATGTGACATTACCAAAAAACCCCAGTTCTCTGGGTTCTCTGAGTATGGGTAAAGAAAATGCATATTTTCTATGCTTGAGGTTTGAGCAAAAGAGAGTAAAAGTAAAAACAACTTGGCTGAGACATTACCAAATAAAGATGAATTAAACAAGAGGAGTGAAAGTTGAATTTTATCAAAGCTGCCATTTCTGGCATGTGTTTACTGCACCAGTTTACGATTAAAGATTTAATAATTCTGATTCCCTTCTGAATGCAGTTTTTATTTTAACTCTGAAATAAGGGGCAAGTGCTGGACAGGAGGTCATTAATTTTCCCATTCAGTCACCACCTCCTTAGAGCCACTAGAGTTAATAGGGCTGCATATTAATTAGGGCATTGAGTCTTCTTTGTAGGAGAAAGGCAGGAAGGAGGGGGTCTCTGAATTTACTCTGTTAACTTTAGGTGACAAATAAAGGCTGTTCTTCCTGCTGGGCTGTCACTTAGGATGCCTGGTTACAGCTGCACAGCTGATGTGTTGTATTTTTATGTGGTGCTAAAGATGAAGCAGGGTTAAGGCAGGAGACACTGCTCACAGTGTAGAGCTGAACACAAGGAATATGTTCCTCGCCTGGAACCAGTCTGAAAATGTCATTTATCTATGTTGTGCAGTAAACTGCTCTCACACAGGCATCTCAAAAGCATAACCAGAAGCAACTTGTGCTTGAAACAAAGGATTTTTTTCAAGTGTGGATAATTTAGGTTTCCAAACTCTCTAACAGTCACAAATATTCATCCATTGTTCTCCAAAGGCCACTGTAGCATTTAAAAGTAAAGGATAAAACTAAACTGTGCCACAGAGGCCAGTGACAGGAGTGTGACAGTCCTTGGAGATGTCCCTTGAGAGGTTGCCATCACTTTTCCTGCCATGATGTGCCAGTCCTATGTGGCTGCAGGAGTGAGCAGGAGCAAAGCAATAGTTTGTCCTTGGTTCTGTCCTTTTGTGTTTGACTGACTCTCTCCCTGTCCTGACAAGGCCACATGTGGAAGTAGAAACGACAGGTGAAAGGCAAGGCTTGGGATATTGTGCCTGCAGACAGCTGACTGCTACCTCCTCACACTTGCCTTGCTTCAGAGATCCAGATATTAAACCAGCTATTGAAGTGATTTCTTTGATTTCTCGTGTCATAGGGGCTCACATTTTTTCTAGAATTAGAGAGAATGAAAAATATTGCACTTGGCTGACCTGGGGAATGTGTATTTTACTCCACCATTACTTAAAGAATGGCACAAAATAAGGATACCGGTATAGATAGTCACAACACAGCTAGCCTGACTGAAAAAACTAATGATATTTTTAATTTTAAAGACATGTATAGTGCCACTCACTTCAGTCCCAGCTATAGTCAGTGGTGCTGCTTGTGCTAGGGTTAGGAAAAACTTAATTGGGACTACTCTTAAAGGAGATATGTACCCTTCATTAGGAATAAAACAGAAATTTTCACAGCATCCTTACTTAAAGTGCAAGACAAAATCCTTTTATATCAGTAATTTATTTACATTTAATTATTTTTCTTCAATAGTTGCCTGAAGGGGAAGTTAGAATGCTCTCACTTTGGAAACTGAAAGCCACATTGTTAATATATTAATAAAACTGTGATTAACAGTTAACAATAACATAATCACGAGAGCATTTACCTATTTTCTATTTTTCACCTTCTCAGAAATTTCTATGGTTTTCATTCTTTTTAAAGAAGATATAATTTTCAAACCAATTTTATGCAGAGTTAGGTACCTCTAATTTTTCTTTCTTTTCCCTAAAATGGAAGAGAAAAGCATGCCAGTTTTCAGAGGTGTAGTGGGATAAAAAGACACTATCTTCACCTTCTCTAATAGCTTCTCATGATTGGCTGGCATGTTTTGACTGAATAGGAATGGGGCAACTTTTTCGTGCTGTGAAATCTCATTAAATGGGTTTCATTGTGATTGTTACATAGAATAAGTCTTTATTTTTCTAATGGTTTGTTTTCTTGTAATAAATTTCACATAAAAAAAGAATGTTCCATATCATGGGGGTTAAGGTTGTGTTGCTTGAAAAATCCTGTACTGTTCTTGGATTCTCATGAGAATTTATCCATGTGCATTTTCATTCATTTGATTTGCTCTAGTGTAACTAGGTAAGCCTATAGCTCTAAAACATTGGTGGTTCCTAAATCCATGCTCCCAAAGGTAACTTGAAATCCAGTTGACTTAAAGGATGAAGCAAAAGATATTTATTTAAGTGCAGTGAGACTGCTTTCATTTGTGCATTAGTTTACACTTTGCATTAGAGACTATTTAAAATATATTTAACTGGACTGTTCTTCCAATAAAGTTCACACTTCTTGTAATTGCAAGAATCAATCTTTTATTTCGCATAAAAATTGATCTCCAGATTTTTTTACCTCTGGTCATAGTTTCTGTCTTGGGAATTTATTTTTTTTTTTTAACAAAGACAATGGCATGAAGTATTTACTGGCATTGTCTTTCTCATCCCTCTATGATAAATTCCAGCAGGTAGGGGATGCTAACCTGTTAATAACGCCTCCTATTATTGCTACAGAGATAGGCTGGTAGATGGAAAGGGTTTGTAAATGGTGAAAGCAGAGCCAAAACTGAGGCTGCCACTTGTCATGCTGACTGCTTCCATATGCTCTCCCATTTCTCTGCCTTTATCTACTTGTTGTCTCCTGGCTTACATTGCAAGATTTTTGGGACAGAGATATTTTTACTGTTGAAACAAGAAGGATCCAGTTTTGTGGGAGCCTAGGAACCTCTTCAGTCAAAATTTATAGCAATAATGAAAGAGGCATAAAGCTTTGACTGGGCTTTTTGGCCTCAAAACAATGAAAAATGTGAATATTAAACATTATATTTTAATCATTTTGATATTTATGCAGTTTCAAAATCTGCTTTCATTGAGTATTTTTAGTTTTGCTCAGATATATGCTCCCAATTAAAAAGAAGGTCTCCTGCTGTTGGTAAAGCTCTGAAGCTTTTTTTTTTTTTGCTAGTTAAATCTATTAATTCTTTTTGAAGTGATTTCACATGATTAAGGCTGTGAGTGGCCATAATGTATCAGGACAACAGCAAAGTCTGTTGTGCTTTAGAAAAGAGGACCTCTGATTTATCAATGTTTTCTGGGGCTTTTTTTTT
>VZDJ01007755.1:4941578-5057014 GCA_008694505.1 Cyanoderma ruficeps
TTTTTTTTTTTTAATTTCCTACTTCCTTTCATTGTGAATCCTTGATGAAGCACATATCAGAACTTTGAGTTGCTGGAGAATTCATAACCAGAGGTATTAGATTAATTGCTCTATAGTTAGTTGCAGATGGGTTTAGCATGGATTTCAGAGCTTGGAAGGACTGGGGTTTAAGTTAACCCTTTCCCCGTGGTCTCCCAAATGTCTTCCTGAGACATGGGGATCCCCTAAGGAAAAGCTTCTTTGACCTGAGGATTTGCTTTCTGTGGCTGACTGACATTACCATGGAGTGAACATTTTTCCAATGCAGAAGCCATAGTCATTGTTGATAAAACAGGGAAGAAAATATGGTGAGATACGGAAGTAATCAGGGATTAGGAAGAATATCTGTAAAACTTTAAGGATTTTTTGCCTCAGTGAAAGGAAAAATTGAAACATCATGGAGTGAGGCCAGCAAAGCCACAGGAGAGCAATAATAGCAAACTTCCTAAACCCCTGCCCCATTTTATGCAAGTAAGGTATCTCTTGGATTCCTTGTTCATGTTTATGGGCAAAAATTAGGAAAATTGTCCTGACTGCATTGAAAAAAATCCAAGAACTTGGGAAGAAAAAGCTTTCCCAAACAGTGGGATCTCATGACATCAAGACAAAGTGTCAGGAGGACAAAGTGGAGGGCACAAGAAAGGTGCAGTTGCTCCTCTGGGTATGGCTGTGAGGGAGTACCGATGACTGGCTACAGCCCCCCAAATCCCTTCTTCCCTGTGAACCTACATCCAGAAGGGTCAATAACATCTTGTCTTTAATTCATAATGGTGGGAAAAAGAGAGTAAGAGGATGACAGAAAGGTGCTCTAGTGGCTGACCAGTGCCTGCTTTTCAAATCCCAACATGTAATGACAAACATTCACTGGGAGAGCAAAAGAGGAGAGGAAGAGAAATTAGAAAGACAAATTAGGGAGGGGGAGGAAGAGGAAGAGAAGGAGAAAATCAGGATGCCTATCATACTGTCTGCCCCATTAGCAATAGGTTTGGGGGAAAAAAACCCAGCTGCACACAAGAGTGCAGTATTCTGTTGGGGCTTGATTCTGTTACAGACAGGATTTCAAGAACAGCCTTTCAGCTCTGGCTGTACGAATGCCTAAACCAATAGTTTAACTTTACAGATCCACAAAATGTATAAATCCTGATCCAACAAAACACTTGCCCATATGTTTAGTTCTAATGGCATAAGCACTCCCATCTGCTGTGACTAATCACATTCTAAGTGTCTAAGTTATCCCAAAAACGTGGAAAATGATTTGGTGTTCGTCAATGATATTTGTGTCATAAACATATATTTTTTTTGTATAGAGCAGTTTTATGATTTAAATATACATATATGAACAGACTTTTCTAACACAGAGTTTTTTAATTGGGCAAGCTGAAACATTTTATTATTTTGGAACAAAGCGTTCAACACTTTTTTTCTGTTCTTGATCAGTTCTTTCTCTTTGCTTTCCCATACAATTTACCCCAAACCAGTTTGGTGAGTCTGGTGAAGATTCGTGAAACGCTTGCGACCTCAGTAATTCTTTTTCAGAAGACTACAAAATGTTTTAAAAAACGAGTTTAAGTTCTAAGTAAATGTTTAAGAACTGGATTTAAGGAAAAAAGAGCTTTTAGTGGTGTGGAATAAAGTCAGCATAGACAGATCAATAGAGATCTGACTGCTTATCTCCAGTGTACACTAAAAAAATACATCTGCTGCCCTGTACCACTGGACAGACAGCATAGCATATGGGACAAATAATTCATAGATATCATAATTCAAAATGTTCTGTGGAGTTCTAAAATACTTTTTGACTACTTTTTTCACAATCTTGTGGCTTGTAAGGTTAATATTTTTTAATTGTCTGTTTGAAGGCCAGCTCTGGAAGTCTAGGAGGGAATAAAATGGCAGCTGACACATATTAAAGGTCTTTAGAATCACCTATTTTACAAACATCAAATGCTTCCATTTTAAGACCCAGGATCATGGATAATAACCTCAGGCTAGATATGGAGAGCCTTGTAACAACAGAAAATGTAAGTCTCTGGTTTTTTGCTCCAAAGAGTCTCATGGTTCACTCTTAAACCTTTCATAGACTCAAAGCTATTTGTGCCAAACTTTGGGACAGTGTGACTTTCGTGATGAAACTCCATGTTTGGGAAAGGGCACCATTTCTGACAGTGTATGTTCAAATATTCTTAAAGGTTTGAGAGGGACTGAGTAGTCCTGGACAGAGATGGATTAGCAAGCAGCTTGAAAGAGAGACATGATTAATGCAGCTGCATTAAAAGATGCATGATAAATGCAATTTATCACATGACTATCACCATCACAAATGTGCTATATAATTTAATATTAAATAATAGTAGGAGGCTTGTCGCCAAACAGTAGGAGCATGGATGAGGGAGAGGGTGATTGAGGGGTTAGAGTTAGGAGTGATATATTCATTGATAAGAGTGTAAAGGATTATAATTGTAAAGTGGCTACTGGGTAATGCAGAGTAATCAAATATTGCTTCTTGTATTAAAGTGATTTATTGCTCTTTTCTGAAATTAAAGCTGCTCAAGGCATTTTATGCTTAGGAACCAATTTTTGGAAAAGACTTACCCAGTTTTAAGGAGTAAAAACATGTAGGGATGAATAACCCTACTCTACATAATTGTCCATACTCCTGTTATGTCCCCCAGAATTACATGGGAAAGCAATAAAATAACAAGAGAATTACATTAGAGTGCCCGAGTCTTTCCTCCTCTCAAATAATAAAATCCTGGGACATGGATTTGTGGGATGTTACTGAAAATAACAGTAACTTTAAAGCTTTTTTGGACCAATTAGCTGTCATGACATGAGAGGGCTATATTTAATTGCCTCTCATGCAACTACATGCAACGGTTTTGCCTTGTAAGAAGAATAACTCAATCTCTGCTTTGGCCTTCTTTTGTTTCCATTGTTAGCTTTTCATTGTTAGTGAAAGTCAAATCTTACATTCCTGTTTTGCTGGAGAGGTGAATGCTTTATCTAATTCAGAGTGCAGTCTGCTATCATTGTGTTTGGATCTTGAAAACGTAATGTAATGATCTTTAGTAGCTGCAAAAAAGAGCGATAAAGATGCCTTATTTCACCTTTCTTTCATTGGGAAAACTTTCTTCTGCAGGGCAAACACCTAGGAGGAGAACCCCACAGACTTCCTGGACAAGGTCCAGTGGTTACTCTCCTGGCTTTAGGGCAGCACATGGAGTCACCAGCTCTCAACCCAGTGGTCCTGAAGAGCACCTGTCAGGCAGGTGCCTGCCAGCTTCCTTCCCTGTCACAGCCCAGGAGAGCTGGAGACAACATCTGTGACAGCCAGGACGCAGAAGTCTGGTGGCACAGGGCATAGCAGGGCTGAGAGGGGCATGGCTTTGCTGAAAGAGAAAATGCTGTCCACAGACAGCTGCTGGAGAGTCTGGTGTGAGGAGTTCAGTGCAGGAGGAAACAAGGTCGGGACAGTCTCAGGGCAGGGATTTTCCTCCTTCATATGACTTCTGTGTTGAAAGCCTCGGTGGAAATATAACACAGGTTAGTGCTTGCCTTGGAAGGAAAGGCAAAGAGTTACAGACTTCACTCTGCAGCTTTCCAAAATACAGTTCCCTTTTTCTCCTACAGATCTTCCTATGACCACTGGAAAGCAGGCATTGGATGCTACATCAGATGTATTGCTCTGTTGTCTTTTCACTTCCAGACAATAATTTACCTTGAAATTTTTGTTGCTTTCTGAGGCAAGCAAACACCCGTAGGAAGAGATCTTTGACTTGGATGCACGAGGAAAGACTCAGTTGATACAAGAAATGAGAGTTGCTTTGCTTTTCACTCTTCACATTGAATATTATATCCCAAGAAAGGAGATTTCCATTGCATGCTTCTGTTCCTTACATAGGATTTCACAGGGTATTTTAGAATCCAGGCACTTAAAACTCCAAATAATGTGGCATTTGCAACCAAACTCGCAGTTGCCCCCTGTATCTGGGAGAGCAATAACAACCAAAGACAACAGAAAACTGTGGATTGTGCTTGGACCTGTACTGAGGCCCTCCTTGATTAACTGATGTAGCCATACCGAAGAACCTTGGGCATTCTGGATCTTTGGATCTTGGGCTGGATTTTTAATAAGAGTTATAAGTATTGTGAAAATTTAACCACGTAGGTTCCCACAGAAGCAGCTAAGTAAGGAACAGAAATAACTACAAAAATCCCTTTGCAACACACTTTAAAAGGTTTAAAGTGACGAAGAAAAGACTTGATAATCTTGTTTTATCAGTTTCGATATTAAAGTTCTCCAGGCCCTGGACCTTATTCCATTTCCAGGGCTCTTTTTTCAGGATTTGGGTGCAAGGTAAGAGGTCTGGTAGGAGATGAAATCTGGTCAGTCCCATAAAGTACCATGATGACCTTCTCCTGAGGAGCTCTCCTTATGCTCCCCTCTCTCTGAACTGCTCTCTTAGCCTGGAGGCAAGATCTAGTCCTGTCTGTCCTTCCTGATGCACATATCTACTTCTTCAACCATGCCTTGGTAATTGCTCCCTTTCCATTCTATAAGAAAATCCATGTTTACAAAGTGTTGATGGTCCTAGGGAGACAGCCTGCGATGTTTGCTTGGCATTTTAATTTCTTTACTTAATGTCTGAAATATTTATGGGATACTTCTCTGTGGTATGACCACGCTTGATTTTACATGAACCTGAGTTCTATTACTGTCTCATTTTTAAAATGATATATGTAGTGTTGTCATTGTACCAACCACAATACCCAAGTGGGATTGGATAAGGCTAAGCAAGTGCAGGCACAGTGCATAAATGTGATGAACCATAACAGGCACATCTTAAAAAACAGTATATCAGAGTCCAGCATTGTGCTATTATCTTAGGAATGTTTTTGCATGATATTAACCTTCAATACACAAGTCATCTTTTCTCCAGGTTGCAGGCAGGGGAGACTCCACAGGAGTGAAGAGGAAATGTTTCTCTCTGGCACAGATAATATTGGTGCTTAAAAATTACTTGCAGATATATATTCAGTGCTTAGAAATAAGCTCATTCTAACATTAGTTCCTGAAATTATGGTTACATATAATATCTTCCATCTATTAAAATGCCTTTGAGAAGGTTTGCCACCATTCCGCACGACAAAGCAGAAAAAGAAATGTTCCTACTTTCATTCAGGAAAAGCTTAAAAAAGACAATCAGAAATAATAATAAAAAAATCTCCATTTCTTTTAATAATTCAGTATAATATAAAACTTACAAATTCTACCTTATTTCATTGAGCATTTCAGGAAATTATAGCTCAGTTGATATTCTAGGTTGGAAATAAATATAAAATATTAATTTAGCAGAAAAAGCCCATTTCAAAGAAAGAAAATTGTTAAGTTTTTATTTAATGACATACTGAAGTACTAGAATCTACTTAGTTACTGTTCACCTGGAAGAATTCTCCATTTCAGCTCTTGCTACAAATAAACGTGAACAAGGTACCATTTGTCCTGTTTAGAGAAATATGTTTGACAAATAAAGTATCTGTCTTTATTTGGATCAAACATGATATGACAGAATTTGGAAGACTTGGGAATGGAATTAAAACAAATCATTTAAATAGCTTAATTGACTGAAAGTGTGAATAACAGATTGTAAGTATTTTCATATATTCAGCAAACGTGCCACAAGTGGAGTTTATCATTCAGTGGATGGAGGAAGGTTTCCAAAATCCTACAGATTTCGTTAATTTCATTCTTTCTCTGGGAAAAGGGGAAAAAAAAAAGGTACCTGGGTAACCATACAAAAATATACTGTGTTCTTTAGGGAACACAATATTTGTACAGTTATATATTTTTCCAGAATGGAGTCCTTGGAGGTCCACCTGTGTATCCCAGAGTGTCTTTATGTCTCTGCAGCTGTGGTCACCCCTATGTTGAGCACAGTGAGGACCAAATGCTGCACGTGTCTCTTTGATTGGTGACCCTTGCAGGTTTGTCTGGTGGATTCAGAGAGTGGGATTCAGCCTCTGGCCAAAGTGCTGATTTGGCAATGAGAACCCAGCCGTATTCCCAGGGTAAAGCTTCCTTTTACTTCTGTTGGAGGCAGGGTAAAACTACACTTTCACTTCTGACTGCCGGTCATGAAGTCATGCATAATGTCACTGGAGGTTTCAGCTCAGATTCAAAGGTTAAATGGAAGGTCTATTCTTGCTTAAACCACAAAAGAAAATTGTTAGTCCTTGCTGAGTACTTAAGAAAGAATGGCTTGTCATAAACACTCAAACCTCTTTAGCCACAAAATTCCTAGGATTGCCAAGAAAGGCTGTGATGCAATGAAATAGTGGTAGCAAGTGACCAGCAAATAAAGCAACCACTTTTACAGTGATTTCTCCAACAACTATATGTATTTGAATCATTAAATACATTACATATTTCTTCAATCTCTCTTATAATGTATGTTTTCCTCACCCTTTCCTCACCCCTCACCATTCCTAGTAGTACTGTAGGCTATGGATTTAATTTTATGCTTATGAAACCCTTTTCTGGTATTTTTTCCAGGAAAAGAGTAGCATTTTTAAGAAATACATTATTCAGATGTCTTTATTTGTAATTTTAATAAAAAGTTTTCCATAGAGTTTGTTTAGTTTTGTAATATCTTTATAGATTTTATATAGATACTACTTTATGAGCTTACCCATGGAGTGAAGGTGTGTTCTTCTTCACCAGACAGACCCAATGTTGATTAAAAAATATTTCACTAAGAAGCTTTAGTAAAAAAAAAATCTTCCATACAGAAATAATCTTTAATACAGAAATAATCCATCAGAAACAACTTTAATTAGCAATGCAAATTATAATGAATTCCAAATAGCAGAGTCTGTTAAGTTACAGAAAAATGTGGCTGGAAGATTAACAAGACAATGAAAACTGCCAATTGCTTTGTGATAGGACTGTTTGTGTTTACATGTGTGAAGCAGAGAGAAAGTGAGCCCTATACTTCAGTGCAGATAGCAACCAAAATAAATCCTTTTTTTTTTTTTAAAGAATGGAAATCATAGTTTCAGATGTCAGAAGTGTTAATGTGATACGCCATTCCAGCACTTGTAGCACTAGAAAGATACTTTTTACACCTACTAAACTGAATCTTGATATATTGGAACATTGTTATCTGATTTTTTTTTTTCAGAGTGCACCACAGTTAAATACAACATATCATTTATTAGAAGATTAGCTTGTAAAATCTGGCATTTTCATGTGCTTAAGGAGGCATGGAAACATGCATTTCTTAGCTTCTATATTGTGCTCACATTTTTATTTAAAGTATTTTGGAAGAAATTTAAATGCTATGTCTATGTATCATAAATAAAAATACTTTCTCAAGACAGGGTCATAAAAATACTAAGACCATGAACAAGAGAAATGATTGTAAGAGGAAACATATTTAATATACTTCAAATTACTTTTATAAATTTTTATTCCAATCCCAAGTAAAAGTTTACTTTTGAAGTGCTCTCTCCTTTGAGCTTCAAGGGTGCTTGTCAGATTCTCAGTGTGCTTTCAGAAAGGCTTTTTAATGTTCTTTAATAAAATGTAAAGGAAAAAATTTCTTCGGACAAATACTGCCCTTGGAAGAAAGAAATTAACTCAAACAGCAGATTTCTGCACACTGCGGGGACACTGACACACCCACTAAATTATGCCTTGCTGTTTTTCAGTAAATTTCTTGTTTGGAGATCAAGCTCTGTATGATATGTGCAGCTTTCAGATACTTTTTTCTTTACACATCTATAAACCCTACAAGTCTTTCTTCAAAACAGAAAGGATGCCTGGCTCTTCTCTTCTCTGGAGGCTGGGAACACTGTTACCTGAAACATTTGGATGTTTGGGTCTACTTTTGAGGTCCAAAGGGAGATGTGAGGCCTCTGCAGGGAGTTACCCTGATCAGGATGCGCAAGAATGCCAAACACCTCGAGGGGTGGATAAGAGAACACCAGGCAAGGTCACAGAGTCTACCTTCAACCAACCCTTATGAAGAGTACCGAGGGATCTGCACAGAATCAGAAGCAAGCACAGCTTTTGCAAGCCATATTTTGGCAGAATATCAGCACTTCTCTCAGAATTAGCACCATTGAGCTTTTCTGACTGAGGTGGGCTGCCGCCACACACCATCTATCACCGTGCTTTCACCAACCCTGGAGTCCTCAGTGCTTGTCACAGTGGTTACTGGGTAGCTCTGCAACTGGTCCTGAATTCCTTCCATTACTTCTTTTCACAAAAGGGCACCAAGAAGTAGACTCCTTTATTTTTTAAGTTTATCACCAGAAAATGCCTCCAAATATTTACCATAAAGCTGTAGTATCCAAAGATCTCGCATAATTTAGTTCTAGCTGGACTGGAACACATAAGGTTGTATTTAGAGCTCAAAAATACATATAAAAATGACTTGTAGTTGATTAATATCAGGCAGGAAAAGATGTCTGGGAACTTCTGAGCCAGATGTGATGCACATCTGTTCTTGAAAGCAGCCATCTACAACACAGCAAAGTTGTTGAGATAAAATTTCATTTGAATGTGGGCAATTTTTTATTTGTTCTCTTGTGCATGTCATGCTGTTTTGAAAGTCAAATACATATAAAAGGCATGGTTGTACCATCAACAAGCAAAAGTGCTAATTTCATACTGCAGGAGGAACCCAGGGAGAGTTTTCAGCATTTATAGTGACACCATATCTCTACACTGCTGAAAGCTTTATGGAAATACTCTCTCCAAACCTAGTTTTTAGGGAAACCTGGTTTTGTACATCTCAAGAATTTTGTTTGAGAGAGGAGGGAATCTGTATCAGAAGAAATTTTTTTGTGTATTCCTAGATTCTAAACCCAGGAGAAAGCAGAAACTCTGTGAAGTTCACAGATCACCAGGGTTTTAGACTAGACCCAGTCTGTTTAGCCCATGGTTTTATAGATCCCATTTTCTGCATGGAAATTTGATTAAAAAGTTAATTCCTTCAGTACCTATCACAGTAATAGAGCAATAAATGGCTGTTTGTTTATGGGCAGCCATGCTCAGTGAAATACAGAAGTAGGAGGGGAGCTAGGAGGAGTCCCTCCCATGCTTAAGTGACTCTGTGTTTCTGTTATACTGTGCATGATGAAGGTGGGAGAGAAGGAGTGGACCTCAAGGAATTTATTTATCCTTCAGAATTCAGTGTAACTCCCTTTAGCATCAGTGGAGCCTGTTTCGCAGAGGAAGGAGTTGACTTCATTTGTAATTAAGAGGTCTGGTTTATTACTAAAATATAAGGGTGGATTGATGAATAACAAATGTTCCCCAATTACAACGGAAATAAGTCTAAAGAAGTAATGCATCCTTTAAAGACTTCCTTGTGGCCTGAATATAGACTTGCTTCTACAGAGGCAAATATTGTACGCTTTGAAGATGACATAAAACCTAGAGGATCCTGTTAATATCCAGTTAGTCTGGCAGAAGGGATGTCCCCATCATATATTCATTCTGCCCTTCGTCCATTCACTAGTTTCTAACAACAGCTGTTTCTGATAACTTCCCTTGCTATTGGACCTTGAGGCAGATAGAGCCCTGGGATGAATGTTCCATTAGTCTTTTATTTTCCAGTCATTGAGGCAGATAACTGAGAGGATAAAAATATTTTCCAGGAGCTTATTTTTCCAACTTTTTTCCTTAATTCCTTTAACCAGCCCTGCAAGTGTGTCAGCTAGAAACTTGATAGGCTGGAGAGGCCTTTATTGTGTGAGGAAATGGTATTTGCAAGTCTTAAGTGGTGCTTGGCATAGTGGTAAGAACAGTTTATCTTTGACTTCTGCTACGAGAGAGAAATGGTCCTTGTTATATGAGTGACTATGCAAACAGGCCAACTTGGTTTTGTCAGGCTGCAGAAAGGTGCTATTTTTTCCTCTCTAGATTGCCGTCTGCTTTTAAAATAGGATTCTGTTAGCAAAAAAATCTTGACAGTTTATTAAACATTCACAACTACCTAGATTTACAGTTTAAATGAAGTGACTATGCCACTCAAAAAAGCCCCTCAGTTTAGAAAAGCAAGTTTTTCACTTTCATGAAACACAGTGTTGTTAATAAAATGCCTTCAGTCTGCAATGTAGTTGTTTAGGCCAAAGACTAAGAGAGAGACAGCTCTCTAAATTTACTTTCTAGATGGATGGATGATTTCTCTTTAAAGGACAAAAAGAAGGAGCAAAACACAGCTCCCTTTCTGAAGGCTTATCTGCCCAGGTCAAAATACAGACAATGCCAAAGTGCAAGGGTTTTGTTATGCATGAGGCCTATTGGCCATTTTAGGCCAGTCCTCTGTGTCACCTAAAGCGAGTTGATGACAGATGGTGAGAGTGTCCTTGCAAATTTTTCACCTTAAAGTGACAGGCAATATGGAAATGTTCTGTGATCACAGGGGATTCTCCAAAAATCCCTTGGTAATCAACACAAAAGGGAATAATTTCTAATTTGGAGCCTGAAGCAGTTTTAAAAATTTATCTTTATGTATTAAGTCTTTATACTATTTTGCAAGAAGTATAAACAATGGATGAATACAATGGATTTCACATTGTATTTGTAGTAACTAAACTTTAGTTGTTTAGTGAAGAAGGACAGTTTATAAGATAATTCCATAATGGAAGTATAACTCTTAAAAAACCAGAAGAAAATAAGCAATTAATCAAAAGGAAACCTGGAACATTTTATAATCTATATTCAGGGAATATATTCTTGTCCCCTTTGCCATCGTAATAATTTTTTATCTAGCATTTTTATATACTCTTAGATGTATTCAAAAGATAGTGTTCTTCAAAATCTTCAAATTCAACTTTTCTTTTCAAACAGAAAACATCATGTGTGAATCCAGGGACAAACATGATTCCACCTAACTCATGCTTGACATCAGTAGGAATACCTAGGACAAGTTTCAGCCCTTTACAAGCCCTGCAGCTGCTGAGGGCTAGAGCCACCATATAGCAGACACTGAAGCAGAAACAGCTTCTGGAGAATAAAAAAAATCAAGCAACCCCTCCACCCACAGGCAAAATCCCTATGTCTCCATCCAGACCCTGTTTTTGTGTGATGGTATCCTTGTTCTTCCTCTGCTCTCATCCTGTATCCTTACAAAACCAACATGTTTTGCGAAGTGCAAGTATTTGGTGGGAGCTGTGGTGGAACATTGGGGAAGGTTGAGTTCCACCATCTCATGTGAAACTCAGATGTGAAAAAAGAGCTACTACCCTCTGTGGTAAACTGGACAAAAGAGGGCGAAACTGGGCCGTGGCAAGGGCTGGGCTGAGGGCTGAGTTACTGGATACTGTTGTCTCTGTCTCCATAGTGTGCTTTGCCTAAAGCAGGAATGGCTATCACAGGCTCATATGGGTATAATTTTAGCTGGTGGAATAGGCATTGAAACACTGTGCTGGTAAAGATCAGAATACAGGTACACAGGATTTCATGCTCTTTGACTTCAGGCTTGGACTCAAACTGAGCTGCTTTTGGAGACTGATGCTGTGTGTTCTTTTCCTTTAACTTGCATCTGCTTCATGGACCCCCTAGTTGTGTTTGGGCAAAGACTTGGAGGGTTTTTATGCACAGAGCTTCTAACGTAAAGCATCATAATGATTGTATTGTGTGACTCCAGTTTAAATTTTAGGCTTTGTAGAATGCTCTAAGTTCAAGTTTTCATTTTGCTTTGCTTTGTTATAAATGCATATTAATATTAATTAATGATGTAAAGGTGGTCTAAGAAAAGCTAGAGACCATGAGCTGAGAGGTTTTCATGCTCTGTTGGTGTCCAAACTGAACGGATCTCATGTATTCAAGGTTTTCTTACCATTTTTTGGGGATAAAGTATATTCCTTGGAATAAATGAGTGTTTTCAGTCCTCAGTGATGTTGTCATCTGTGCATTTAGGTCTCAATTCATTTATGTGCTACCTGGTTTTGACAGTTTTTGCATCTGAAATGGGTGTAGGCATTTGTTTGACTCCTTAAAGCCATATACCTATGCATATACCAAATATAGATTTCTAGTCTACACATATAGATAGTAAAGATTCAGTAGGAAATCAGTTCTTGGAATTTTGGGTAACACATTTGATCAGGTTCTATATGCAGAAAAGTGATCTGTCCAGAAATACAGTATGTGAAAGAACAGTGCTTATTTTTTTATCTATTTATCTATTTATCTATCTATCTATCTATCTATCTATCTATCTATCTATCTATTTATTTATTTGGTGGAGAGAAAAGAATAGTTTTGACATTTTTTTCCTAGCCTATATTTAAATGAGAAAAAGTTTGCTGTCATTTTTTCATTGTCAGCATCAGGTACTGTAATTTGCTCATGTAATAGATTGTGGCCTAAAGGTATACTGCCAACCTACAGAGTGATTTCATAACAAAAGAATCAATAACTCATTATTTTTGGACTCAGAATAGTTTGCATGTTGCTTTAGAGATTTCATGACATTTAGGAGATTATTTGCAAATTAAAACATTCTTTGGATCAATCCATTAAATTGTCAGTTAATCTTCTTAAATTACACTTTAAGTTCCATGTAAAAAGAATATTAATTTTCTTCCCTTCCCCCCCAAAAAAACCCCACAGGGTGGAGGTTTGAACTGGTTACCTAACTGGATGATGTTGTTAGCTTCTGAGCAGTTGTTCTATTACATCTCTCTGTAGACTACCAACAGCATATCAGTGGTAGGTACTAAAACTCATCTAAATTTATTGGTTTGACTATTAAAACACACAGTGCTGCAAGTGGAGCCCCCTTGAATCATATTACTCCAGCTTCTGTTACACAAGAACTGGGCCTGAATCAGCTTCTTCCTCCAAATTCTTTTTTCAGAAGATAATGCAGAAAAACAAGTTCATAAACCACCGAGAGAAGAGATGTGACCTTTGAGTTAAACTTGACTTAAACAGTTACTTCTAAACCATTAAAATGTGGCTGTGCAAAGGCTACTTTGTCCAGCTCATCCTCCTCCTCTTCTGTGGGCTGCCTGGCTTGAAAGTTAGGGATCCAATTTATGATGGGCCTACAGTTAAGAGATGACTAAAGCTCCTTTGTGTGCAGTGGGATTGCTCTGCTTGTGCACACCTCCCATAAAGCTACTTTTCCATGATAAAGCCCACCTCTTTTTCCTGGCATACACCTGCAGCTGTACTTCCAGGATTTTTGCTTCCTGGGCAGGCTCGTCTCCCTAGGGAGAAGAGTAGTAGCCAGAGAGCTCCCTCCATTTTTCTGGTTGCTGTACTGCCCCTTAACTTGCCAGCAGAGGAGATATCCAGTGTACTTGAGTTCTCTCCCTGCTGCCCTGCTCCCTTTATGTCTTCCTCTTAGACCTTGCTATGATGACCTGGTGCTATAGCATCCCCCTGAGATGCCCAGGGACCTTTCTCAGCCCCCTGGCAGCACATTTTCTGCCTTCTGACCTCCAAAGAAGGGAGCAGGGAGATTTTCTCCTGATGAGGTTACTTGGTTTATTAGTCTGCAGATTTCATGGTGACTTATGAACCAGGGGAATACAGTTATATTTGCTCATATTTCTGGGAAATAGCTGGGGAAATACAGAGGAACATGAGCTGGAAAGATTTTAGTCCAGATTTCCCTCTTGTTTTACATATCCATCACTGTGAGTTTTCACTGGCCAGAATTTCCATGTGAAGCAAAATTAGAACTAGTAAGTGAACCCCTTTTCTTGCAGAAGCCAGTTTAGTAGTCTGCACATGGCTTTATTCTTGCTACAGGTTTTCTGCCTGATTGAAGTGGAAAACCAAAAGAGCACCCTGGTTAGAATAACTGCAGTGAACCAGTGTCATCTGACTAGAAACTACACACTGCTTTTAGTCTGTACAGGATTGATCCATTGAGAAAAAATAATGGCCCATGTGTGCCAGTGAATAATGACAAATAACAAATAAGTCAGAAAATATCCCAATTACACATGGATTATTTAAACAGAATAAAATGCTACAGTTTCTTGGTATCTTTACTTGGCTCTTTTGTCTTGGCTCCACATGCTTTGCTATTTATTTATGAATTTATTTTACTAGGAACAGTCATCTAATCATGAAATGCCAGAGACAAAATCATGGTCATGTGTATGTGTATGGCAAGAGACTTCATTTTTCTTGAATAACATGCTCTGTCACTTTGATCTACCAGAAAGTTTTTCATGCACTTCAGTTTCAACACTTGCTGAATTTTCTGTCAGTATGGCAAAGCTTGTTTTCTTTAAGCACTGAAACTGCTCAAATGCACTGTTATGTCTTAGATAACATCTGACCACATATGTTGGAAATGTAAATTAGACTCAGTTCACAAATATGCTCAGTCACACAAAGACATTATAAATACAGGCTTCTCTCACTTGATACTGTCCTAATGCAAATAATTATGATATAAAATAACACAAGTGAGAGTTCTGAAAAAAAACTAAAGCTAAAATTTTGTCCTCCAAAGATTGACTCAAAAGGACATAATTTTGATACTCTTTGAATGTACCTTATCCAGCCAGTGTACTGGGGTCTGTGTTTATTCTGCACTTACTCCACTATGCTTCCAGTATTTGAAACTGTCATGTTCTTTAAGGAAGATTTTCTGTTTGAAATATTTTTTAGTGTATTGAGAGTGTATTGGGAGACTTGGAAACCTCTTTAAATGGGTTTGTGATAAGCACACAAGGGAATTCAAATATGAGTTCTTCTGCTAATGTTATTTGGCATTTGTAGTGCGGCAGTACTGGTGATTCACTAATGTGCTAGCAAGTGTATAAACACAGAAATGAAGCATACCAAAGAATCTGTAACTCTCTCATTCCTCCCTTGCTGATTCTGGTATGACTTGCTGGAATGACAATTTGTTAGATGGAACCAATATCCAAAATGTTGCTTTTCCTAAGTCGAAGGCTTGCAGTTTTTCTAGACGTATTAAATATTTTAATTTCTCTATTTCAATTCTTTTTAATTCTTTTAATTTCTCTATTCTTAGAGCATAAGTCTTGATGGTCTTAAATATTAGCATAGAGGCACTAATCCTCTGAACTGTCCTATGCTTATGACCTCCCTGAAGCTGCTCTCTTATGTGACAGGCATGAAAATATGTGACACCAACTGAACTACAGAAAAGCTGAAACATCAGTCTTTCAGCATGGGCTGAAGTTTGGTAGCAAAGCTTTTAGGAAGTTTCAGTCTTTTATGGCCTGGGCTCAACACAATGATTCTAAGCCATTAAGTAGAGGCTTATTCTGGTGCCTGCCCAGATAACTTCTTCCTTGTTTCTACTCCTTCCTTGCACTCTCTTGCTCTAGAGGTAAAAGAAGAAAGGGAGCCCACCTGAGAACACGTCTAACATGTCTTTGTCATCATCTCTGCCAACTTAAGAGGTGGAAACCCCTCATTTTTAACTCAAAGTTGATGCCATTTTCATCTTTGCTTGCAGGCTGAATGGCAGTGCAGGAAAAGGAAGAAGGTTCTTTGTCACAGAATAACAGAAGGGTTTGTATTGGAAAGGACCTCTAAAGATCAGCTGGTCCAGCCCCCTGCTGTGTGCATCCACAGCTTCCCTGGGGAACCTGTTCCAGTGTCTCAACACTGGAACATCATGAAAATACATCCTCATGCCCAATCTCACTTTAAAACCCCTGGTCTCTGTCCTGTAATTATAGGCCTTGGTAAAACCTCTGTCCTCCTTTTTATAGGACCCTTTATATATTGAAAGGTTACAGTAATTTCTTCTCAGAGCCTTTTCTTCTCCAGGTTGAACAACCCTGACTCTCTCAGCCTCTCTTCACAGGAGAGGTGAAGGGTGTCTCTGACCCTTCTAGTGGGTCTCCTATGGACGTGCCCCAACAGACCCAAGTCTTTCTCATACTGGTTTCCCCCAGGGCTAGATGCAGTACTCCAGGTGAGGTGTCACCAGAGTGGAGTAGAAGGGCAGAATCCCTCAATCTGCTGTCCACTCTTCTTTTGATGCAACCCAGGATATGGTTGACTTTCTGGGTTGCAAATGCTCTTTTCCAGATCATGCCCAGTTTTCAATTCACCCAATTCCTTGGCAGGACCCAGTCATTTCAACCCCTACTCTGCACTGGTGTGGAGGATTGGTCCAGGCTAGGTGCAGGACCTTGCACTTGGCTTTGATGAATTTCATGAGGTTTATTTCAGGAAAACTCAGCCATCAGTGAGCTGTGCTTGTTTGGCACTGTAGCTGAAGAGCTGAGTTCATTGCAGCCAGCCAGGGTCTCTCCTTCTTTCTACTTAGTATTTCTCAGTGTCTATCAAAGCCTAGGTGATCTGAGTGGCAGCGTAAGCAAACTTGTGCATGATGCTCAAAGGATCTAAGCAGAAAAGTGTTGCATGTACCTCCTTCCACAGGAAGCACAGAAAAAGAGGTTGCCTGGACTGAAATCTCACTCACAATTAGCAACTTATTTTTCAAATTGAAATGAAGGACATTTATTCCTAGAACTTCTTTTACCAGAGAAAATTACAGAATTATGTAATTATTGCGAGTGAGAGGTGAGAAGAGCGACAGGATGCCTACCTTGACAGTAGACCTCAATGCTTGGATTATCCTGGGATATTTTTTTAAGGAAAGTATTTCCTTTTGTCCTGCTGCTTCTCTGCTGCTTGCTGCTGATACATCCAGGCAATAGGTTGTGGGATGTTATGGTATCCCAGAAGAGGAGTAGGCTTCTGAAAGCTAATTTGCTTTGAGGGTAGCATCGTGCAGGTGTTTCTAGTGTATTTTTTGGTTCTGGAGCTAGTTTGCTTAATGTGTACCATGGTTTGGACATGCCCACAATTATCAGCTTAGCATTTGTCAGAGGAAAGGTTCTTGGTTTCTTTTCTTCTGCTGCAATTTTCTAGGGAGACAAGAGGGAAGGAGTGAGGCAGTGGTACCATCTACTGATGCCTCCTCTTGTTCCTGCTCACAGTAAAGCAGAAGTGGTGAGGTGAGACCAAACTTCCTGATCAGACCATACCACTCTCATGAGGCTATCTGGAAGTATTTCTTTTCACAACTCTTATTTTCCCCAAAACACTAAAATTATGGGAAGGAATCATCTTCTGTTAAAAACAAAAACAAAACAAGAAAATAAAACAAAAAAAACCCAGTTTCAGTGTAAAATACCCCCTTCTTTCTTCACCCACCAGATGTTTGTGATAAATTGACTGCATCTTATCTGTGGCTTGCTTATATAATGTGTAGTAGTTTGAAAGCAAAACCAGTGAGACTCCAAGTCAGAAATATAGTTTAATAGGAAGCAAAAAAAAAAAGTAAAATAAAATAAATGCAATAATACAAAAGATCACTGACAGCGTCAGGATACAACCTGACACCCGGCTGGTCAGGGTGTTGGAAACAGTCCCAAAGTAAGCCCTCCCGGAGTGGCAGATGTGGTCCTGTTGGAAGTAGAGATGGTCCTGTAGAGAAAAAGGCGTCCAGAGATGGGTCTGGTCTTCCTTTAGGAGTCCTGTTGGAACACTGGATGTCTGGTGACCTTTGTGGCTCCTTTTTATCTAGGTGGAAATGGTTTGGCTCCTCCTTCCTGAGTGGAGCATCTCACAATAGGATGATGTAATGTGTCATGTCACTGGTGAGCTTTAATGGTCCATCAACAGAAGATATCCCCATGGAGGTAATGTGAGGGTGAACAGAGATAAGAAACAATGCCCCACCTGGTTTTAACAGCTGGCTTGTTATCAGAAAAAGCAGCCGCCCCTCCCCCCTGGAGTTACAACAGATAAAGAAAAAAAAAAGAAAAACAAAAAACCCCTAAACAAACCAAAAAACCCCTCCTCAACCGGGTTTCAACAGATGGAATAGAATAAACATTTTTTTTGGTTACATAACCCAAGACATAATGAGGTTGGTCTTTACCATCCCACTGCTGTTTTCTAGATGGAGAAAGAATGAACTTACGTTTGAGACCTTCTGTAATTACAAGAAAACTTGAAACTAAGTCACTTTTTCTCCTAGGATTCTCAAAGGTTTTTGTATTTCATCCTTCTTACTCCTTTAAGAAGAATGTGTTTGGCAGTGTCAATGCATTTTTATTTATTTATTTGGTTACTGCTCTGATGCTTTAATAATGTGCATTGTACAACTGTGTTGGATGCACGATGGATGCCATCCTTACCTGCCTAGAAAGATAATAATAAAATATCTTAGGGAATATTTTCTCCAAGTCATGCGTACATGGAATTCCCATTAATGTTAATGTGAGTTGGGGAGATCCATCCAGTGAGTGAAGACAAGGTTGAAGACATGATATTTGTGTTAGGGCTTATATCTTTCATGGCAGGCAGATAGACTTCTAAGTGGCAGAGAGGTTTATTTGAATTTAACAGAAAGCTATGCTAAAAAATTCCAGTTCTGTACGATATGCAGATATATTGCCATTAAATTTTATACCCAAATCTTACAGCTATAGCTGATTTTACTATGGAAGTACATTTCTATTAAATACCTTCCACTATGTGGTTTCCATAATTCCAGCAGGATGGCTAGAACTCAACGAAAGATTTTAATAATTGGCATAAGCTGAAAATGAGGAAAGATGAAATTCAAAACATATCACAAAATTATTCTTTCTGAAGGAAGCAATAAGGATGAATAGAACACCAAAGGCAGCATTGAAAAGGGCTTGAATATACATTTCTTCCCTATTTTCTTACGCCAGCAAGAATTTCGTGTGAACACGTATGCAGCTTGGCATATTGGCTGAGGTCCAATGTTTGCACTTACAACATCTGGCACAAATTCTCTACAAGTGAAGGGACAGGTTTTTATCATTCTGTCACCTACTGTCCATGAGCTTCATTACCAATAATGTGATTGTTTACATTGATCAGATCAAGGAAAACACAGATTTGAGCAACTCTGGAGAATTTCACAGTTTATGACATTAAAATAGGCATGCCACTTTATTGTTGTTAGTTCTTTTCCTGACATGTTGTTGAACTCTTGGTCAGCATTCTGTCATGAATGGATGAAAGTTTTGACAGGTTCTGGGAGTTATTTTTAAAAGCCATCCATGCCAAAATATTTTATATGAAGATATTTTGTTGTATTTAGAAACCTTAAAAAAGGCTTTGACTTCAATATTTGACACTAATCATAGAACAGTTTAAGGTAGAAATGACCTTTAAAGTTAATATAGTCCAATCCCACTGAAATGAGCTGCCCTTCAAGTTAGAAAAGCCAAAAGAGTCTGTTAAAATGGTCTTTTAAAGTTGTTCTGGTAAAGAGGGCAGAAACTCAGGGACCTTGAGTACATTCTTACAAAAGATGACATTATGGGAAATCCTTCCAGAATTATGGCAGGTTAGATCAGCATTGAAGAAAAACATCTGTCAATTGAGAAATATTTTGTCATAACCATTCTTATATATGGTACATGTTGGATTCTGCTTGTCAAAGCTGTTGGAGAATGAAGATATATTAATACAGAGTTCCAGGCCCTGAAATTGGATGTAATTTTGCTTTTGCAGACCTTGTTGTGAGGACTGAAGGAATTCACTGAAGTTGAGAGGATTCTGCAGCTATTCCTGTGCCAGTAGACAGAGCAGGGTCAGGGCAGGGACTTGGGTGCCAGACTAAGAATGTCCACAGTGTTTGTTATTAGCATTTCTCCTTGGCACAATTCAGGCTCGTGTCAAATAGCATTTTTTGAGATAAAAGCTACACGTTTGAAAGACTAACAAAAGTGAGGGCCTGCTCTCCATGGGCAGGTTGGATTATACCACATTGTCTTGGGGAGGAAGAAAGGGAATCTGGCCAGATGGCTGTAAGCCAGTATGACACTTGCCTTTAGGGTTCCCTAGTCTGTTTTGTTTATCAGGGTAGACATCACCTATAAAGTCTCATATGTTTGTAGCAGTGGGATGCCTGTTAGTAACTAAGACAAAAATATCCTGATTCCTTTGAAGCTTTTACATGCATTGACCCAAATCACTCAATTTTTCAAGGACTTTGTAAAAAAAGAAAGCATCCAACATATGAATTAAATCAATTTGATATCTCATCTCTCAAGTGTTCAACTGAGAGTCTGTCAGCTAATCCTGGTTGCCCTCTTTCCCAGGGCACCTTGGAGATGCACAGGAGCTTGCTCCAGGCTAAACTAATTATTCTAGTGATGGTGGCAGCTGCATGATCCCAGCTGTCTTCTTTTCTGGCCACATGATAGCAGTAGGGCTCCAAGAAAACGGGCCACAGGCTCTGCGTGTTAATTGGAAATGGGGACCCACTCCTGACTGCACTTGTGCTATGAGTCAGCTCCTGGACACAACATTATGGGGCATGGGAGTTCCAGCAAAAATTACAGAAAGCACTGGGACAGCTTCATGTATGATTAGGTCTACCTACATCAGTCTGTTGATATTTGCAGAGAAAGAGGTAGCCCATTCAGGCAGAAAAACTGTGCACCATTGCTGTGCAATATGACCTTGAATACTGAACAAGACTCCTTTTGGTCCTTTTGAGCTCATTCAGTCAAAAGCAAAATATAGAATCATAGAATAGCTTGGGTTGGAAGGGACCTTTAAAGGGACCTTTAAAGGGACCTTGTCCAACCTCTCTGGAGTGAGAAGGGATGTCCTTAACTAGATCAAGTGATTCAGAGACCCACCCAGTTAGCGTTGCCAGGGAAGGGAGACCTACCACCTCCCCAAACAACCTGTGCCAGTGTTTTACCACCCTCATTGCAAAGAATTTCTTTCTTATATCTAGTCAGAATTTGCCCTCTTTTAGCTTAAAACCATTACCCCTTGTCCTGTTGCAACAGGCCCTGCTAAAAGGTTAGTCCCCATCTGTCTTATAGGTCCCCTTCAGGTAGTGAAAGGCCACTCTAAGGTCTCCCTAGAGTCTTCTCCAGACTGAACAACCTCACTCATAGAATACATACTCTGGCCCTCTGCTTATCTTTGTGTGCCTTCTCAGGACTCACTCTGACAGGTCCATGTCCTTCCTGTGCTAAGGACCCCAAAGCTGGATTCAGTATTCCAGGTGGGATCTCATCAGAGTGGAGAGACAGAATCACCTCCCTCAACCTGCGGCTGTGCTGCTTTTGATGCGGTCCAAAATTCTGCTGGTTTTCTGAGCTGTGAGCACATAGTGCATCACATGCCTTTCATCCACTAACACCTCTAAGTCCTCCCCCACAGGACTGCTCCCAATCTCTTCATCCCCCAGCTTGTATTGATACCTGGGGTTGCCCTGATCAAGGTGCTGGACCTGGCACTTGGCCTTGTTGAACTTCATGAGACTACCAAGGGCCACTCCTAGAGCTTGTCCAGGTCCCCCTGGATGGCACCCTGTCCTTCAGATGTGTCAACAACACAACTCAGCCAGGCATGCTCTGCAAACTTACTGAGGGCTGACTTGATCCCTTTGTCCCTGTCATTGATGAAGACATTGAATGACACTGATCCTCATATGGACCCCTGAGGTACACCACTTGTCACCAGGACATTGAGCCACTAACTGCTACCTTCTGGATGCAATCATCCAACCAATTTCTCATCCACTAAACTAAACTCATGAAATCTATCCCTCTCCAATTTAGAGAGAAGGATTTTGTGGGAACTCTGTCAAATGCTGTACAGAAGTTCAGATACATGATAACAGCAGCCCTTCCCTTGTCCATTGCTGTAGTCACTCCCCAGTAAAAGGTCACAAGGTTGGTCACAGTACTTTGTGAAGCTGTGCTGTTTGTCTCAAATCACCTCACTATTCTCCATGTGCCATAGCATAACTTCTAGGAGAATCTGTTCCATGATCTTTTCAGGCTCAGAGGTGAGGCTGAAAGGTCAGTAGTTCCTGAGGTCCTTCTTTCTACCACTTTTAAAAATGGATACAATATTTCCCTTTTTCCAGCCAAATGTTTGACTCTAGGGTGTCTGTGTATTTCAGTTTTTCCTGTGTGACTCACCATTTGGACCAGATATACAAAGATTTGGCCCCGGAAGAGTTAATTCATAGAAATTCCTATTTTAATAGACATCTAAACACCTAATTCCAAATGGATTCTTAGCTATTTCCTAACCCTGTTGGTGCCCTGAGCACCTTGGCATGGTACTGCAGTCAGAGAATTCCTAGTGGCCTTCATTTCTGTTGCTTGGCATGATCCCTTTCGAGCAGTGCACCTGAAAATGCCAAACTAACTGATCAGCACCAAAACCACAGCAAGACTCACAAACCACGGGTGTGTTTTTCTGATCTTCTTGGCAAGTTCTGATGTAACAAAATGTTTCAGGATGTCTTTATCAGTTTGGGTCACAAATGAAACCCAATGACCCATCTCAAATGCTAAACAGCCCAGTGCATGGAACACTCATTTAAATTATGCAGGCCCATTTTCTTCCACCACTCGCTTCAGAACACAGATTTGAAGCCACACCTTACCCTCCCCATCAGGAAATCTTCTACCAGATCAGGATTTCACCAGATATCACACAATAGCATGCTCTAAGATGAATCCTCATCCCGTCTTGCTGAAGTTAATCTACTTAATATAAAATACTTAAAATATTCATAGTAAATATTCAGACTATTGCTTAATGTCAATGGCTGTTGCCTGGAAGACTGGGTTTCTAATCACTGCTCTAATGAATAAACATCTGAGATTCACAGATTGTGGACAATGCCAAAGAGAAAGTACTTCTTTCAGACTAGGGTGCATTATCTGTGATTTAGCCATGAAATTATTACAGCTTCCTTCAGCTCCACAGGGGCAAATTTTGACTGGAGAGACCCCTGTGTTTGGGATGAAATTATACTTGCAGTGAAGAGACACCATAATGATAGCATTCTATACAAAAATATAAAAGATCCTAAGACAAATTCTTTAACCCAGCCTCAGTATTGTTGTAGCCTACAGGAAAGATCTTGAATCAAAATTGCAAAGTTAGACTGACAGTAGTGTTTTTGGATGATTGCTTCTATTCATCAGACTTCCAGGCCTTAGTGAAATCAGGATGAAGAGCGTTACATTGTTTTTTCTGTAGCGGAGGCTTAGGAAAAAAAATGTTGTCCTATTCATTTATTATCAAATCTGAACAGTTTGCTTTTGAAATGTTAAGTGTTACCCCAGTTGAACTCTGTTTTAGGCAGTAGCTGATTCAGACTGCCTTTCATGGGACTCCAAAATCTATACAGAGAATGAGAGGTAGATGGGAAAATATGAATTAAGCCATTAATTTAGACTTCATCTTCAAGTCATTATGCTAAAAATAAAAAAAAGATTCTGATACAATGGACTCTTTTCTCAAGAGTCTGGTACACTGGACTCTTTTCTCCTACAACCCACTTAGAAATCCAGAAGTCATAAAGTTTTGCCTTGTCACAAGCTATAAGTTACGGTGGCACAGCAATATTTTTTTACTGTCCAGATAAAAAAGGAAATTACTAACTCCATCCTTGCCTGGTGATGCAGTTAGCTGCCTGAGGTCTCAGTGGTTTCACTTCATTTAACATGAGGAAGTATAAAACTGACATATAAAAATTCCCTTGAGCGATCATTCATAATTGTAAAAAAAATCACCCCTTTTTTGAGGTTTTTTGATCTATCCACACATTGATTTTTATGTAGAGAGCATCTCTTTTTTGCAAACAAAAGGTTCTTTCATATTTGTTACATAGTTTTCTATTTTGTTTTTCCTTTGGTTTTACTCTGATACCATATTTACATTTATTTCTCCACGCCCATTCCTTGCAGCTTCTAAAACGACTAAATGTTGAGATTTTGAGAATCATCTGCCTTCTTCAGGTATTGCTGGAGTTTCTAACCTTATTAATGAGGCTATCTTGATTTTTATCAATAAAATAATCTCAGTGTTTCAGCAAAGTTACCATTACTGTTATTTTATGTGTCTAATCTCTCAAATGCAATGAGAGAGAATACTACAGGGTTTTTGAGAAGGAATTCTTGTAAATAGAGCACACAGATTTCTAATCTGTAATTATGGAGCTCACAAATCAAGTGTACTTTGAATATTTAATTTTTGCAGATAGGCTATATTTATAGGGAAAGTTGATCATGCCATGATGGTTAGAGTTCATGTGTATAAGACATTTGGAGTGATTGAAAATATATCAAGGCAAATGTGCAAATACTAATGATTTGTGTGAAACACTGAAGCCAGTATCAGCGTTTCCATGTAGTCCTGAACATGCCAGATCTGAGTGATATCAGTGCCATGAAGGAGAATGAGGACATTCTTGTTGAAAAGAAAATGGATGGTTTTGCAGAGCCAAAACTCTTTTTCCTTGCAAGTAGCTACCAGCTAATTCATACTGAGGATGCCGATCCTTTTAGTCAAGGTAAAACAGTGATGAGAGCGACCAAATATCAAAGAACAGTTGAAACAAACAAGTGTTCTTGCACATGGATTAGATGGGGAAGTCAGTAAGGAAAGATTTGGTTTCCAAGATATTATGAGGAAGCTATAAATAAAGGCTTGTTCTAAATAAAGCTAATTTTAAACAAACCAACTAACCAAACAAAACCCAAAAAACAAGACAAACATCTGAGAATGATAACTATTACTTGTTTATAATGAGGAGTTAGACTGACCTACCCATAGCCTCCTCAGAGAAACTGTATATGCTCTTTGAAATTTGTGTTATTGCAGCAGTGTGAAATCATCAAAATCTCTGCTTTTAAGTAGGAAAAAAAAAATCCCTTCATGGTTGTAAAGAAGAAGCTGGAAAATGGGATCCCAGAAGGCTTAAGATAGAAAAGTGAGTCATGAGACATAAAAAAGTTAAAAATATAATTCTATTGATTTTTATAGCAACCTCTTAGCTCTTTGATGTCTGCCTGAAAATCTATAAAGAGTTGTCACAGAGAGACCTTGCTGATGGCATCCAGTGCCTCTGAGCTCTTAAGTTTGGCAGGGAGAGCCTCTGCACTCAATGTCATGGTAGCAGGTTAGATCATCTCATTCTTTTCTTTATCTGTACCTTCCATGGAATCAAAATTCATCTATATAGGACCTGAGTGAATGAATATAGCACATGCCACTGTTAACATTTAGGATGTGACAGACTGTGTGTGTGTCTTTTTAATTTTCTAGAAGTTAAATGTTGATTACTCAGGCAATCAGTGCAAGACAAAGGAAGCTGCCAAAGATAATTCAACCCACCTGCATTAGACACCTGACTTAGACTGGAATGAATTACCCTTGAGAATGGGCCACCTTTCCTCACTGGCTGTTGCTGGAACAGGGACAACTAGGTCAGGCAAGCTGTAGCTCTTTCAGGTGCTCCATGTCAGGTGAGAGCCCTAATTACAGGCCATTAGGCTTTATCCACCAGTAATCACCGTAAAAGGAAATTCCTCATGTGAACTCTGAAGCTATTGAAGCCCAATGTCCTCACTTCACTGCGGGAAGTCAAGTCCCTCTGCTAGCATATGGGACATTAAAGGTATCAAAGGAAAGATTTGTTCCACAAGAACAAAACTGTATCTTTTTTCCCCTATTCTGAAACAAAATATCATTTTCAATTGAAATCTTCCAGTAAATTCAGTAATTTTTCAGACCGAAGTAGGAAGCTGACAGCCTGTAAGGTGAAAGTGGATCATGTTGTAAGTAAAGGGAAGCAAAAGCTTGCAAAGAGAGATGCCAGGCAATCCTGGTGTAAGACGCCTGTCCACCTGCAGGCAAAAAATGCAAAAACCAAAAAAAGAGTTACTAACACTGACAATCTGTTTTGGGTGTTTGAGTGGGTAGCTTGCAACAAGCAAGTGGGTAGGTTGCAAATTTTATGTAAGTTATATGACCATAATGTACATAAAATCTCTACACACATTATTGTAAGCATGACATGATATCCAGATATCATATTTATTGAAGTACTAGATATTTTCTCAGGAGGTTGTTTTGTCTCAGAGGGTGATAAAATACTCAGGGTCTTACAGGTGGTTCCCTTCAAGAAGCAATAGACAATTGAGTGCATATAGTTATGAAGAACAATCTAACCTATATTTTCCTATATTGGCAGACACCAATCAGAAAGAGAAAACTCTTTGCTGACAGCTTTAAACCCCATTTTCACTGGCCTTGTTACTTCTTTAAGCTTTATTTCAAGTGGTGATTCTGGCTGTAACCTTGGCATTTCTGACCCAGTCGTGAGAGTGCTGTGGGTGTGTGACACCCTATGACTCCTGCTGCTATTTCTGTAGCAGTAACCAGAACTCTCTCTATGTTTTGGATGTAGGAAATATCTTCAGTGCCTGTGAATCCTTAGCTCTTGGAGTGACCACAAAGGTTCGCACCTACTGGCTCTGGCACTCAAATAAATGTTTTCAGGTCTGCAATTTCACTGTCTGTATACACATACATACATTTACTCTGTGTGTGCCTGAATTTAAATATTTGAGAAAATGCCTCTCCAAAGCTTTTCCATGTTCCTATACATTCTCCCCGTAGTAAAGACTAAGATTTTACTCCTGTTGTATAAAATGAAAACGTTCTTGCTATGTAAACTGTATCTTTACAATTGGATTGAAGTTTGAATGATCAGTGGTGGAACATAGCTGCTAGGTTCTTCCTGTCAGCTACAGCTTGTGTGGCATAGCCTGACAGGCACTGGGCCCTAGGAGTCTGGGTCCTGCCTGTTTCATTAAGCAGTATGAGGCCGACTGTCAGCTATTAGCATGCAGAATATTAGAAGCACCATACCTGTCAAAGAGGAAAAAAGGACCTCCATACAGCTTTATCACTGTAATCCATTCATCAGTTTATTGAGCTGAAGCTTGATAGGGGGTTTCTCAAATGCGTGTGATGCCCCATGCCATTAAGAGTTTTGTATTTTATCTCAGATTATGCTGAAAGCTTTGTGCTAGCTCCTTTTCGGTTATGTATCTGAAGTCCTTCAAAAGTAAAAGTTATTCCAGAGCGGAGTGCAGTTTGTACTTACCACTTTTCCCCAGAGACGCTTACTTCATGGCTTAGGGAGTTGGAGGTGGGTAGAAATTCATCCTTCCATTTTGTTGAGTGTTCCATCAGAGGCATGCCCTGCCCTCCTGTGGTTCTCCCGCTGTTGGCTTTCAAATTTGAGCCTTGGCCACTTTATATCTGGCCACAGTGCAGTGAAATCTGGCTACAGCAAAGATGAGGAATGAGGCCAAGATATGGATTAGGCAGGGTCCACTTGATGACAGGCTGTTATATGTGCTTTACAGAGGTGAGATGGTTTTATGATAAGAAAGGTTTACATCTGAGAATTAAATGAAACGTGCAGGGGCGAAGACATACTTTGGTGTTTTTCTGTAAGCTTCAGTGCCATTCTCAGCTACCAAACCCCCCTCTCCAGCCCCCCTCCATCTCTGTCTTTTGTAAACTGTTGGCTGAAGATCCCAGAGCTCTTGAGAGATCTTGGCAGGGGTTAAAGCTGCTTGAATGCCTGGGTAGCTTTCTGCATGGAAATCTGGAAAGTTGGCAGGAGACAGTTATGTGGATATTCTCTTTGTTCACTCTGTTTAATGACTGAGAACACAGTAGCACCATAAATGCATAGAGGTCATAAAAAAGTGTTTTTATGTAGCATCAAAGTTCAAATTTCTCATCTTCTACATACAGGGTTTACATCTGTGATTCTCACCCTCTCTGTCTGGATGCTTGGACAGTGCTCTGTCTTCGAGAGAGATACTAAAGGTAAACATCACCATTCTTGAACCACAGTACATAGCTGACATCTCTCTTCCAGCCCTTGGTTCACTAGAAAACATGACATTTACTCAGGAAGTTTAAAATGCAGGAAGTTGGATCTTACATAAACTACCAAATAGTATATGCCTGCCATCCATTGTACTGGATGACTTTTCATGTTTTGTTCAAAAATGCTTCAGTGTCCTTTTCGGTGCTGACTTAAAAGTCCTTTTATTTAGGAATGTTTTGCTAGAAAAACAGCAAAAGCCATTGATAAAACCAGACATCTATCATAGGAGAGATCCCTGCGGATCATACTGGTAGAATATAGATTTGACATTTCCTTCAGTTTCTTGAAATTAAAATGTTTACTTGTAAGTGGTGAAGCTATCAAGCCTTGCTAAGATTGTGGTCAGTCTAAACAGCTGAGCATTATATTGTACTAGAAACTGCAAGTTTGCCAGGATACAAATCTTAGTTTTTGTTTCATTGATCTACGTTCTATAAACTGTATTTTCTATGTCACCAAGTTTTCAATCTTAATTTTCTCATGTAGTTTTATTCCCAATAATTTCAAGAAGTGTTTATTTAAGGATATACAGATGGTTTTAGATACATGGTTCCACAGCCAGGAAACGATTTGCTAAATGTTTGTTAAAATCTGACATTTTTCTTAACAAGGGTTGAGAATTCTGTAACATTCCTGCACAGCAAACATAGAGCTTGATCAAGAAACTCTCTGAACACCTGATACACAAGCAGGTGGAACTTGAATCTCTCAAAATAGAGGCCTCCAAAAATTTCCCCAAGATGTCTGGCAGAAACACTCTAATGAAAGTAATCAGATTTGGCATTTGTGATGTCTTACCTTTGTGGGATACCAAGAAGAGACACTGAAACACATACTTTCAAAAGGAAAGAGTGTATCCACAAAAAGGTTTTTTAGAAGAAAATTTTCTTTCATCTTTATTTTAAAACTCATTATTTTCCAGGATATGATGTTTCATGACAAGTAGCTGAGATGCTGTGATAATATGACAACAGTAGTCCAATGTTCTGGAAAACTAGCAAAAGCAAAGATGCAAAATGTTAAACCTAATTGCTAAGCTGTTTTCCACATTTTTGTTCTACAATACTGGTACTAAGTTTTATCAAAAAGAAAAAAGGTTCATGTTGTCAAGGTATAGGGTAAGGAGACCAGAGTTCTCCTAACATACAAATGTATATGTTTGAAAACTAAACTTTTTAAAAAAAGCCTATATTGGGCTATTTAGAGGAACAGTACTTATTTCACTTGTACTTGGGTGTTCATGTCAGGTAATCAGAACAAAATTAATGTTGGAGTCTGGACTGCCTGTGAGGTGAATGAGTCAGCTGCTAGAGCCTTTTGCCATCAGTCTTCTTTTCTTCCAAATACCTAAAGATGACATCCATAATGAGTTGTTCCATCACCTTTCCAGGGATGGACGTGAGGTTGACTGGCCTCTAGTTTCTTGGGTTGTTCTTCCCCTTTGTGAAGACTGCAGTGACACTGGCTTTCCTCCAATCCTCAGGTACCTCTCCTGTTCTCCATGACTTTTTAAAGATGATGGAGAGTGGTATAACAACAGCATCTGCCAGTTCCCTCAGCATTTGCATCAGAGACCATGTATTTGTGGGTATCAAGTTTGCCTAAATGATCTCTATCCTGATCCTCCTCAACAGAGGGAGGAGACATGACTTTCTTTCCTTCAGCACTTGGGATTCCTGAGGGCTGGCTTTCTGAAGCAAAGAAGGCATTCAGTAACTCCACCTTCACCACCAGGGCACCCACCTCATTCAGCAATGAACACACACTTCCCTAGTCTTCCTTTTGTCATTGATGTACTCGAAGAACCCCTACTTGTTCTCCTTGACATTCCTTGCCATATTTAATTCCAAGAGGACCCTAGCCTTCCTTGTCACATCCCTGAATACTCCAACAATGTTCCTGCATTCCTTTGTCCTATTTCCTTTGTCCTATTTTCCATATTCTGCAAACTTCTGTCTTCCATTTGGGTTTCACCGGAAGTTTCCTACTTGCCCATGCAGGCCTTCTTGCTTGATCTCTTACTCATAGGGATGCACTCATCTTGAGCTAGGAGAGAGTGATGCTTGAATATTAATGAGTTTTCTTGAAGCCTTCTAGAGCCCTAACCTGTGGTGTTCCTCCAAGCAGGTCCTTGAAGAAGCCAAAGTTAACTCTCCTGATGTCTAGAGCTGTAATGGTACTTACTGCCCTGCTTCTTCTATGCAGTCTCCTGAACTCTGCCATCTCATGGGCACTGCAACCAAGGCTGTTCCCAGATTTCACATCCCTAACCAGCCCTTCTTTGCTTGCTAGTACAACGCCCAGCCCACACCTCTCCCAGTGGATCCTCCATCACCTGAGTCAAAAAGCTTTCATCAGTGCTTTGCAGGAACCTTCTGGACTGCATGTGCTGAGCTGTGTTTTTGCTTTCCATCAAACACCAAGGTGGTTGAACTTGCCCCATGAGAATCCGGGCCTATGAACAGGGTATATCCACCTCATTCCTAGATTCAAAAAATTGGGTTCAGTTACACAGGAAAACTATTAGATTTGCCCATACTTAGTATAAATATTTCTGTGCAATTTCATGTACCTTGGCCTTCATCAGCATTTTTATCTACGTGCATGTCTTGTCTAAAGATTTGCCTGTTTCACAGCAAGCCAGAGTAAATCACTGCAAGGGTGTCTCCGTGACAATTTCACACTAAGCCCACAAATTAAAAATATACTTAAAAAGAAAAGTAACCTGAACATGGGTTTCTCTGCAGAAGGATTTTTTATTACTCTTAATGTCCAAAAGCAGTACTTCATATTATGAACTAATGGCCTGTGAAATGTCATTTAAAAATAAAATATGTGTTTGAGTCAGAGGAATAACATCTTTGACTGTCTTACGGTTTTTCCCCTACTGTTTTGAAAGTAATTTATCTTTTCTTCTACTTTTTTTTTTTTAGAAAAATACTTGATCTCAGGCTAAAAAAGGACAGACTTAATTACAGACCGTAGCTTTTTTTGTTTCAATTTGCACAATTTTGACAACAGTGCTTTAAATGCAGGGACACTAGCACAGCTTAATTGAAATTCTGATGATGTTTTTTGCACTAATTGATACCCATGTTGGCAGACTGAGCTCAGCGACCCAGGAATGAATGGACAGGAAGAATGAGACTATCAGCTTAGCCTTGCAGGTGGTCTTTCCTGATCAAGATTAAAGAACATTGGCAGGTCACCACAGGAGAGCTAGCGCTGCTGATACCCTATGCTATTCTCATTTTGTATTTAAGCACAGGATTTCAGTGTTCAGGCTGAGATTTTCAGTCTGACTCCATTTGCAGCAGTAATAATAATAATATCGAAAAAAGACTGAGAAATTACTTGATCATACTGTGTAAGGAGGTTGGCAAGGAGAAAATGCCAGGTACAAAAGAGGCTTTTAATCTTGTAGAAAAAGAGATAGGTGAGAACTAATGATTTGTCTTGGATTTTGCATGAACTCAGATTAGTATGAGATACAGATTAATAATGGGGTAGAAGTAGGGTGTTAATAAGCTCTGGAACAAACTTCCAAGGATATATTAAATTCCGTGTCCTTCAAAGTCTAACACAGGGTCTTGGTCTCAGAACAAATAAAACTGCCATGATATCACATGGCCTACTATATACACAAGAGCAGACTAGACAGTTCTGGCTCTTAAAGACTATTAATCCTGTTAATTCTTACTTTTTACATAGTATATTCATCAAAGAATTTTAAAAAGCGGCTCAGCAGCATTATTACCATTGTACAGATACAGGGACTGTATCTCAGGGAGGTTACATCACTTCTTATAAGCCAATGCATAAAAAGTAATGGCACATAAAGTAATATACAACCTGTTTGTTGCATCGTGCTATGTCAATCCTTGGAGAAAAACCTCTCAGATACAGCTAATTTCATTTTATATTTAAAAACAAAATAGGGGAATAATATTTGGTAATTGAAAACAAAAAATGACAGAACATTAGATTAGACTAATATAAAAATCTCTTCTCTCAATGCCTCTAGAATGTACATAGGACACTTTTGAGTTTGTAGGTAAAAAAATACAGTCTAAATTCTATTCTAGTTACTTCAGAAACCTCCCTATAGAAGACTATTTTTGAAGGCAATCTTATCCCATTTGGCAAATGTTTGCATGCAGAACTTCCATTTATTTTTTAAATTAAAGAGTATAACAATAAACGGCCTAGGGTTAGGGCAATGACTGCAGCAGTTTGCCTTGATAGGGAGAGGCTTTGTTGAAACTGTGGGGCTGGAAAAGCTGACAGGGCACTTAATCTGGCCTTGTGATAATTGAAAATGAGATGGCCTATTGGCCTGAGATGTGCATTTGGTTTTTATGGAGCTGCACCAAGTCAGATTTTAAGGTGGAATCTATAAATGGCTTTAGTACATGTGTGCCAGACTATTTCTTACCACTTTTCATTTCATGAGGTAGAGCAAGTACTGTTATAAACCCCAACCCAAAACCTGCTAAATTTCTATTGACGACAGACTATGCAAGAATGACTGTAAAGAGAAGGGGACAAGATAATAAAAAAATACATAAGCATTTTGAAATATTGCAATATTGTTTATATTGAATTCAATATCTCTATTGAACAGCATAGTCAGCTGCCAAGATTTTGTACGTGACAGGCTGTGCCAACGTTTGTATTCAGATGCTCCAAATCTTGGGAGGAGAAGGAAAAAAGACATTTAAAATTAATAGATAGTACAATCCTTCCTCCACAGCATACTGCAACGTTCTCTGTTACTAAATGTGATCAGCAAGCAGTTCTGATTGCACTATTACATTCATCACTGATGTTTATTAATATTATATTTCTAGGGCAATAAATCCAGGTTATTGTTAGAATGAAATTGTTCATATCAACTAAGGTTCATTGACCTAGAATTAGGTTTAAGAATAAGCTCTTTACTCAACACTGGGCATCTTGCACATATGTAGCCAGACGCACATTTTCACAAAGGTGCGTTGGTATAAATTTGAATTTAAATCTCTCTACTGTACCTGCTGATCATAGATAACTGCATTCTTTTAAAAAACAATTAAATCCCATTGTTATCAATTATCTGCAGGTTGAAGAGCCCACAGTGGCATGGCACCTTCAGAGCTGAGCAGAGACTACTTATGCTTAGTTTGCTTTTTCTGGTTGGTTGGGAATGGCCACAATGCAGGGTTTGTTTTGTTCCTGGCCCTGCACAGATCAGCAGAAGCGTGAGTTTAAGACTCCCCTAGAAGTGGCACTGGCAGAGGAAACTGGGAGCTGGAATCCTACCCATAAGATCTATGGGAGGTGGAGTAAAATGAGAGCTTGGAGTCCTACTAGCTGTGTTTGAATGATCAGATCCTTCACCTGAGGGGCTGGTCAGCCAAACATTTGCCCATATAAAACAGGGGATGAGAGGAAAAAGGAAGTTCTAGCAGAATATAGTCAGGATTTAGGAAGTCTCTTGTGTGTCCTATTCTGTAGTTTGTATGCTACAGGTAAGTTTATCAGGTGGGACAATAGCAATATGATTAAGTCATGTGAATTAGATTGGATCTTATTAGAATGCATGCATTCTAGTTTTTGTGTTTAAAAAATGTTGCTGCCTTTTTCTTTTTTTTTTTTTTNGAGGGTGGGAACTGTTTTCATTTAAATTTAGAAGGTGCAAGAACATGCAAATGCAGCAGCACAATCATATCATCATTTTGATTCAAAAGTCAATGGTCCTCAGAGAACCGTGCAGCAGCTCATTCATCAACAGCATGGCGAACAGGAATGTAAAGTATGCTTGTGGGTTATTAGACATGCTGAGCCTGATTCTCCTCTCATGTACACAGTTAACACACAGGAGTAACAGCACTAGAATCAGCACTGCTATGCTGGTAAATGTGAAGGAAGAGTCAGGCTTTCCACGTGTCAAACTCTCGTCATCTTTGTCTGGGAAGGAGCACCATCTAAAATGCTTTGGAGGCTACGTTCATCTAAAATGCTCAGCTGAACCAGCACTTAAAATTGATATTTTCTTGTGCTCTTTGAAGCACTAAATCAGCTAAATAATTTGAAATACATTATTACAGACGCAGTCACTGTCACTGTCAGAGCCAATGTTCCTTTGGAATGTCCATTTTACGAATCTTATTTTGAGTATTTTCTGTAGGAACTCAATCATTTTAATTTGCTTTGGACCATGGCACAGCAAGTTTGCAGCCTTTGTAAATTTCCATTAAAAAGGCATGAAAAACCTTTGGGTTTCTTTGCTTCTTTCTTAAATATAAAAAAAAAAGATACAATTTTTTTGCTCTTCCAGCAATGTGCATAATAACATGCAAAACATTTTCTTATTTTGAATATTGAGACAGAGGTTAAAACAACTAACACTATAATCCCACAAAGAAAAAGAGATTGATCTGCAAAGTTAAAACATATTTTCATGTACTATTTCCCCTGCCAAGAAAACTCACAACAATTTTTCTACAGACCACCTCTAATATTCTATTCTCAGTTTTGACTTTCAAGTCAAACAGGTAAAATTTAATTTGTACCTTAATCCTGGATATGCAGTCAGTCCTGCCCTTCTGAAGATATGGTGGAATTCAACCATTCCCTTCTTACAGATGGCAAAATTGAGAGGGTAGAATTTTATAAATATTGTGACACATAGACTCGTAAAGTTTCTTGTTCCGCAGAAGAGAAAACAAATGCCCAAAAAATTATAATAGGACTGAAAGAAGGCCCATAGTTTGTGTGGAGGATGGAAGAGTTTTCTATCCTCCACAATTAAGATATCAATTTCCATCCTCCACAATTGAGATACCAATTTTTCAGTGGGAGTTTCTTGAAAATGCTACAATTTTTTAAGAGGCACAATTTCTCATTGCATGAACTGCAAAGAGGCATCAAGAAAAGAGGTACTTATGATACCAGTGAAGAAAATGGTAGTTTCTTCTCACATCTTAAGTGGACTAAAAAGTTTTGGGTACCTTTTATAGTAAGTTAGGCATTTGCTCTGATTTATTTTATGGTCATTTTTTAAACCAAGAAAAAAGTCTGTAGAAAGCTCCTGATTATGGAAGAGACTGAAAATACTCAGGGGGTTTTTGTGTGTATTTTCTTTTTGAGTCATGCTTTTGATAGGTTTGCAATATCCAGGTTTATCTGCTAAAAATAGTCCTTGTGTCGAAGTCACTTTTCTGGCTCACCAGCAAACTTTCAGGCTTGCAAGGTAACACCTACAACCACTCCTGAGGAATGCTGCCCAGGTTGGTGGGCAGAAGAATATCAATCTGAGGACATCCATATATTCCTGGCTGGTGTTATTACACAGTAATAGGTTGGTTAAGGCTTCCCTTCAAGAGCTGCAGCCTTGTCTGGGATCATGGTTGTACCACCTGCCTTGGTCTCTGAGTACTGGAGAAAGCCAAAGCCCAGTTGCTGCTAGAGTTATCTCCTTGCCTTGGATGCTGTTCAACATAGATGCTGGAGTATTTTTCTGTGGCATGGTCTTTCATATCTTTGTTGGGATGAAAATTATGATTGTTTGATGTTTTGTATTAGTTATGCTCCATATTATGAAAAATGTTTCTGCTTGTGAAAGTTTTGCTAGATTTTAAGTACATAGATTGAAGTTTTCCCAATTGGGTATTGGCTTCAGCTGATTTTTTTCCTTTTATTCTGTCTTTCTCTTGAAGTTCCTTTCAAATACGTTCTGGTTATTTTCAGTAAGCAGGTTTGAAAAGCAGCAGAAATACCCTTTTAACCCAAAACAAGAAAACAAAGGAAATTTCTGGTACATTTCTCTTTGAAGAGCTCAAGCGTCCCTCTGCTTTGGAGCAAGGCATTTAGTATAAAAAGAGCTTTTTGTGCTCTGTTTTGTGGCTGTGTCTCCTGCCAATCTTGTGCTTGGCCAGTTTTTGTGCCTTTGGAAAACTGCAGTTTACACACTCACACGAAGTCATGGGGACAGCTTGGATTTCATCAGCAAGGTCATGAATGAGGAGATGGAGGCTCCTGTCCTGGGGTTTACTTCCAGTTACAGCTTTTCTTCCCATTGCACAGTGGGCTGGGAGAAGGAAAGGAGCACCTCTCCTAGGGAGACAGGCTGAGAGGGTTGGGGTTGTTCAGCCTGGAGAAGGGAAGGCTACAGGCAGACCTCACAGCAGCCTTTTAGTCCATAGAGGGGATTTGTAAATAAGAGAAAGTGACTTTTTACATGGACAGCAACTGAAAGGACAAGCAGAAATAGTTTTAAACTGAAAGAGGACAGATTTAGTTTAGATGTTAGGAAGAAATTCTTTATTATGAGGGTGGTGAGACACCCTCAGAATTGTTTGTTTGACTACTAATCCCCAAGCTAATGTCTTTTCTTTATTTGGGTTTTAAATTTTTTTTTTATTTTTGTTTTGGAGCTCTGCATATGAGCACTAATATTTAGTTATTTGTCTTCTCTGACCCACTTTAGGATCACCTTATAAGATGAAGAAAAAAAGTCCAGTATATTACTTTTTTGCCATTTTTTAAAATTTTTCCCCAAAGAATTTCAAATTTATCCTGAAGTGGTTTCAGAGAATGCAGCTTATCTTGCTTGGAAATGAACATATTTAGAAAAGATCCTTCCCTTTCTGCTATTGATATTTCATCTGTGTGGGATACCATTCATTCAGCAGCTAAAAAAGCATTGAAATAAATTCTTCTACTGTTCTGCTTCTCTCTAGTTTAACTTTTCTGAGACTGTTGTCTGATTTGCTGTTAAATAAGTAAAGAAGTATTATGCTTTAAAAATTGGGAGCCAAACTTTTGCCTCTTAGAGCAGTGTAAATCCCGTGTACCCTGCCCTAGGGTCATTATGCTACTTACAGGATAATAAAGTCAGAAAGAAAAAGGTAGTTATGCATGAATATTTTGAGTTGTGTATCTGTGTTCAATATTTGTGTGTGTGTATATATATATATACACACACACACACACACATATATATATGGAATTTTCTGTAAAATACTGATTTTTTTTTTTACTAACTAATACTATCAGTCCAGAATTCCTTTGATTATGAACTTTAATATAATTTTTTTTCAATTTTCTGTTTAGCAGCTGACTTTAAAATATTTCAAATAGAGCTATTTATTATAGCCCATTACAATTTTCCAACCTCATCATAATCTATTTTTCTAACAGGGTCACCTTTAACATATGATGGGATGAATGTATTTTATTACCATCTATTCTTTTTATAAGGATATCTGATTGAAAGCTGGAAATTTATTTTTTTATCCATGAGATTTTAAAAAAGAATCACACACAACTTTGAAAAATTCAAAAATGGGATATTCTTGGATAAAAGTATATTCTCTTCTGCCAGCTGTCTTCTGTCTTGAATAATATTTTGTAATTTCCTACTGACAACTGACTCTAAAAGATGTCTAATCTGTCCTTAGACATGGCATATAGCTTCAGTTTGCTATAATATCTGTTTCTGCTGCAAAAGACATTTATAATACTTTCTACATAATTTAAATGTACTGTGTAGTTTCCTCATTTTGGGGAGAAAAAAAAGAAGGCAATTCAGAGCTCCACTGCTGGGGGCTGTCTGTTAATCTTCTTCCATTGTTTTATTTACATAGATTTATGAAATCCCAACAGAATTATATTTGTTTGTGTGAAGTGCTGCTACTTTGATATAAAGAGGAAATAGTGGCTCTGCCCCACATACACAAATTCATCAAAATGTTTATTCAATTTCAGGCTCATTTGTTTAATCTTTTAGACAACAATAGGAATATAGACAGCTGATCAACAGAACTTTTGTTTCGACCAAACTCTAAAAATATAGATTTTTTTTTTTTATCTGGAAGGAGGTTTATTTCTGGTCTGCTCTGACAGAAGGGTGATAGGTTTCTATCTCTTAGTCTAATTAATACCTTTAATCTTTTTTAATGGTTAAACAGTCTCTCTTTAGTTGCAAGGCAGAGAAGAGATAAAGGCACACAAGGCTGGAGGTTAATCCCTGTATTTTATTTCTTAATTTCTGCTATAGGGATTCCTTTTCCATCATTTCTGTTTACTTTTAAGCACTCTTTAGATACTAGCAGAAATAGACAACAAAAGTTTGATTAGGGCTATCACTCAAGATTAGGCAGACATTAAACTTTTTGGAATTTAAAGAGAAATAATTGTTAGCTGAACAAACAGGCTGATCTGGTTCTATATCCACTATTTTATTATAATGGCTGAGAAGGAAGCAAAAAGAATAAGACTTTCATGTGGACTGCTTTGTTCAGTTAGTGCTCTCTGCCTTGCATTGTTCCAGGATAGATTCTATGGGAAATGTTGTAGCACAAATAATTATAGATAAAAATTATTAGGTGGCCGGCTTAGGAAAATTCTGTATGCATTTTCATTGGTTTCTACTAATGTTAGGTTACTTCTTCATGGACAAAATCTAACACCAATGTTATGTTAACTTAAGTATGAAATTAAAAAGGCATGGGAACTTTAATAGCATTTTATTTAAAATGCTCTTACCCTGTAAGTAGGTGAGATTTTCATTTGAGTAATTTTTGAGGTGGTTTAAAGAACACTCTGAGAGAAAGAAATCTCAAGTTGGTAGAAGGGGCATAATTAGTGGCATGGGTGAAGTTTTTGCCTCATTATTTCTGGAAAAAACCCAAAGAAAACCAAACCAAAACAAAGCCAAGCTACATTAGCTTTATATTCTCTGGATAGCCTACACAATATTGGAAATTAATGAATAAATTGTTCTTTAAAGGTTGTAAGGACTGATTTCAGAAAGAGTTTGATGATAAAAATCACCTTTTCTTGACTTTTCCATTTAGAGTTTTAATGTTTTTAAGTGAACTGTAGATGTTGGAGTATTCTGCAAATAAGATTAGAAGGTCTGATGTCACCCTTTCCAAAGAGATTATAAGATTTAGGATTTGGGCTCAGACATGTACATGTCCTCAAAAGAGACTTCGAAAAAAATTGGATTTGTTGTTTTTATTTTCCTTTGTATGCAAAGAAATACTGTTTCATTAAGTGATGCTTGCAGGCTAAAAGAGCTTGAATAAATGCCTTTCCATTTGCTGCTGAACTGATAATTACTGTGTTAGGTACAGAAATTCTTTAAGGAAAAACAAAAATCCAGTGACCACCTGCTTGAGATATATAAAAGTTAGAGAGGAGCAGATAGTGCCTGTGTTTTCTATGAGTGTTTCTTTTACGTTGGAAAGTTCCAACAGCTTTATGAAGAATCATGCTTCTTTGTGCACAACATACTTGTTTGAACCCAGTTTATGACAGAAGTTGGCAATAAGTGCCAATATTGGCACAATATCTGCAATATGAGTTTTCTGCACTACAGGCGCAGCCCAGCTCAGCCACGCCTGTGGTGCCCATGTTCTCCCCACATGCCCAACAGACAGAGGATTGCAGCACGAGAGCTGCTTCCTGCTCACCTCCCTCTCTCCTGTCCCCTGGAAAGAGCCCTTTCAGGGGTGTAATGATTTCTGGTGGCAATCCTTTGGGAGGCTGACACCAACGCTCCTCCTGTCTGGGTACCAACCAGAGTAGTTGGCAGATTTAGAGAAATCTGGAAAGAGGGAAATTTGAGTTCTCCTTGTCATTTGCTACACGTTGCATTGACGAAATAGGCAGAGATATTTAGTATTTTTGTTGTCAGTACACAGGCCAAACAATATCTGAAAAGAAAGATGGTGTCCTTAGGTTGACATTTTGGGAAAAGTATGCACATTCCGAGGCACATATGTCACATTCATAAAATATCTCTGACTGGTTTATATTATGGGGATTAATAAACTAAATACTAGATTTAAAGGTCAGGATTTTAGCTGAATGTTCTATAATGTATGAGGTACTTCTACAAGAGGTTTATAAAGTTGCTATATGCTGTAGGGGGAATATTAGGGCAGCTATACTTTGGACGCCTTAACTGCTTAAACATGCATAATTGTTTTCCTGAAATGGATGTACTTTTTCAAATCTGGTGTGAATAAACCCTTGATTGTCAATTATTCTCGTTCATATGATTCTCTGTGAATTAGAAAACAGAAATTATAGAATGTTCAGGTTTTTTCCTCTGTTTCATACTATTGATTTTTGGCTCTGCTCTAAATTATTCAAGCGGAATAGCAGTTGAGCCTATGGACAGTATTATAAAATAGAAATAGGAAAATGGGGTTGCATTTCACTTTGCTCCATTTTTTTTTAAGAAGTAGCTTTTTGGCAGAGAAGAGCAATGAGTCCAGACAGCCCAAGAGTCTGATTCTGGGTTACCCAAGATTTGTGGACTGAAGAATTCCTAAATTCCTAATTTAAAACAAATCATGTAGTAGCTGTGCTAATATTACAGACACTGGGGCTACTGAGTCTGGGACTACCTGGTCTGCAAGGGACTTTGGGGGCCAGGTTTTCCCAAGAGACTCCTCCCTGGGCCACGGAAATCAGAAAGATGGAATAAGGTCCCAGGTAGCTTTGTTGTTGCCTGTTGAATTTTGAACTTTTACAAGGCCAGAAATGCCATTCAAATGTAATTGGGTTTGGGATTTTTTCTAATGGGCTCTTCTTTGTAACATTCCTTGCTACGGTTTGTGATGAAAAAGGGTCATAAAGCCCGAGTCAAGAAACTTGTTAATTTGTAAAGCATCATTGTGTTTGCCCCTGCAACAAGCACCTAATTTATTATTGGGGCAGATAGGCACTCTAATAATACAAATAATTAGCATTAAATATCCTTTAATGAGGGATTTGAAAGCGAAGAGTATATTGCCTTTATAGACTAGTTCATTAGACAAGAATATATGTTAAAAATCCATTATAATTTAGTGGTTTGCAAACACGAGTCTCTTTTCAAAGAGGAATGAGGCAATGACTCTTTTCTTACATTGGTCTCACCTCACTATCAGGAAGATATTGGCAAATACAGAGACCAGAAGAAGAGTCATACAATAACGTCTAACTCAATCACATCCTCAGATCTGCCTTTCCATATATGTTATTTAAGAATGTTTTTTTCACATTTCAAAACCATACTGGTTCCTGCCTCTCTAGGCTGAATCATGTTTGGGAGTTTTTGATTTCTGCAACCTATCCTTTGAATAAAAGATTTCTCATTTTTACCTCCACAACCTTAATAGAAATAAATTAAAAATTGAAAAGGGGACAGGAAAAATAGTCTCCATCATGGTGATAGGTGGAAAACCTAAATGTGTATAATATGATACTCATCTAGAATATTCAGAGGGTCAGGCCTTCACAAGAAATTATTTAGTGCATTAGAATTAAGTGTAATGGCCTAAAATATAGCCTGAATATATGTAAAGCTTCCTGACTAGTAAGTCTATTGGTCTTTGGAATTGTTGCAAGAGAAGTGCTAGAAGCCAATGACTTGATAATTAAATTTTACACTGGAAAAATTGTTACAGGAAATGATCCTTTCTTGGTTTGTGAATAAACCAGGTTACTTAATAAGACTTCTGTATCTGTGAAATATCCATTCACAAGATAATTTCTTTTACAATAAAGGAAATTTCTTTTCTCCAGAAAGCTTTAGAACAATTGCTGTCTCTCTTTTGGCAATAGTCTTGGGATCACAGGCATCTAATGGGTTGCCACAATGTTACCATTAGTTTTTGTTAGTCTCTGTAAGTTAGCTGTCAGTCGTACAAAAAGACCTAACAAATATCACCTACCATCACTTTATTAGGGCAGTGAATTCACAACCAATTCTGATCTTAACTTGTAAGCTAAAATTCAAACATGTTTAGTAGATATGAAGAAAAGAAAGAAAAACTATAGATTTTTTTTTTTTGCTTGAAACAAACATGAATCCCCTCGATAAAAAGAAGGCAGCTAGAGCAAAATTCCCATTCAGAAACATGCATGCAGTCTTTTCCTATCTTTTTTATCTACAGGGTATTTTAAAAGTGAATTAGCTTCTGAAGCAATTAAGTCATAATACAGTATTTTCTGAACTACTCGTTGAGTAATCCCAGTCTTAAACAGATAATTGTCAATAACACAATAAACATTTATAGCCCGTGTATGCCCCTTATGAGAAGTGTTTTCCTGTTACGTGCGCTTTCCAGGGAAAGTGCACTTTGCCCAAATCTTATTGTATAAATTGTCCTTTACTACAGATGCTTTATGCATAAAAATGAACACCCAAGTTTTATCTGTAAGGGGCTTTTGAGTTTTGAAGGAGCACCATTTTTATATTTGACTCATATAAACTAATTTCTGTTTTCCCCATAGCTCCTACTTGAAAGCTAGGAACACTGTGATCCTGCTTCACTTTTTTGAAGTATTTATTCTGAAAATAACATTCTGTAAGACACCTCTGAGTGACACTGTTGTGCTCCCTCTGAGTCAAATTCTCTCAGATAAATCTGGTTGTCAATTTCCTTATTGTGAAAGACTCATGTTTTTGACTGCATTTACCTGCTTTCTATGGAATGTGAACAACAATGTACAGGAATGAAGTTTTATCTAGGGAAAAATATTAAGCCTACAGAGTTTGATAAATGTGAAGAAGTACATGCTTTTTTAGGAATATAATACTAGGGATTTAAAGGTTTTCCTTTCATCTTATGGCACCAATAAGTTTTTAGAATAAAAAAGGACTTTCTCTCCAAGTCAAGAGGCCACACAATTATTTTTACCATTGTTTTCATCACATATTCATTCCTGAGGAAAACCTGTTTCATTATAGTATCCACTGGTGTGTGGAAGGAAGGTCACAAACCCAGCTGTAGTCGTGAATCATTACAGATGCAGAAGCAGCTACATTTGGTCAATACCAGAAGTTCTGCCATCCATTTGTCCTTCCACCTCCCATCCACACCATTTGTTCAATATACATATTCAAACTGCCTCACCCAGAGAGAGATACTTTCCTGAAAAGCTAATGCCTTGCATCTTCAGAGTGTCTGCCTTATCTCTTAAAATAACAAATGTTTTTTCCAGCATTCTGTACCCAAAAAAATCCCCCAGCATATACATTCTGAATGAAAGTGCAGATCTTACTGCTATAAACAACTTATTAGCAATATTAAATAGAATTTCTGTCCCTAAAATCTTTCTTACTTTATCTTAACCATACCCTTCACAGAAGGCTGCTGCTGCCAGAAAGACCAATGTGCTGGACATCTGACTTTTTATGGAGGTCAGAAAATACCTTGTCCAAGTTCACAGCTATACGGAAACTGTCAGTATGAGATTTGAGAACTGAACAGATGTGTCAGGAAAATAGGCAGAATGGTCTCCTCTTACACGACCATAACCAGAGCAGCTCTGGGCATCACAGCCCACTTGATGTAATGAGTGCAGATGACATGGACAGAGAGAATCAACCCAGGATGGAGGTGTGACATTTCTGACTGGCTGTTAGAGCACCTCTGCGAGGGGACTGACACAGCCCATGTGAGCAACAGGAAAGCATGGCCATGTTCAGTAAAACCCACATCCACAGGAAAAAGGATGGCCATTATGATTGTCTCAGTCTCACAGCAAAGCTTATGGAAAGGCATTCGTGTGTCAATGATGAGACTACCTTTGCAAATATATATGCTTACTAAATGAACCACAGAATGTGTAACTTATTTCTTTTGTTACTTCTTCATTAAACCATAGAGTTGAACTGAACTATATTTGCTATGAAACTTGCTCAGTAATTTATTTTCAAATGTAAGGAATGCATTTCTGTTTCATATTTTAAATGGTTTAAGCCTTTTACAGCCAAGTGTAGTTGATTAGGAACACTGTCCAAAAGTCCTAATTTAAAATGGAACTAAATGTGGTGCAACTTTAAAAATTTTGCTGCCTTTAAAAAAAGATATATTTTTTTTTAATTGATAAGTTTCTTTAGCCAGAGCTTTTGTTGAATATACAAAACTCAAGAGAGGTGAAGGCTCTGGTTTCATTTACATGTCATGTTAGTAGAAAGACAAGCTCTGTATCGCCATGAGTCCAGCTGCAAAGTGTTCTCATTAGTTTTACTAGGGAGACAGACCTCATGTTGGAAGGAAATCACATCTCTCCCATACCAGAGTGAATCAGAGATGGCCTTTTTCCTAAGACTTCACAGCTCCACAACTGTGGCTATGCCTGTCAAACATCTGTCTGGAACAACCTCTCACAGCTGTGGGAAATTGTCAGCTGCATAAGGTGACAGGTCTCCTGAGGTGCCCCAAAATGGAACCAGACACTGTGGTCCATTTTCTGTTTCAGCACCACATATACAGCCCTGGCAGCTGCCTGCTGCTGTGGCTATGGGAGCTCATCCTTCTGTAGCCTCACTTAACACAGGTAGAGCCCTTTTCCAAATGTTTTGTTGGTAAAGTAGCCATAATAATTGGTGGTTCATAAAAAGTGTATCAGTATGGTGGCAAATGTTTGAGCCACATGTGTAGGATAGAAACTAGAAGCTGAAACTGTGACAGAGGAAGCTGGGACAGGACAAACTCCAGCTACATCTGCTGAGGCCATGTGTGCATCTAGAGGAAACATCCTCCTGTGTTCTCTTTTTGGGTCAAGCCAGAAGGTGACCTTTGTATTTTTGGGACATGCTGTTAAGAAAAAAAAAAAAAGACACAACACACCAATTAAAAAAATGTATTTCCATGAAAACTTCAAGATTTTCAGGTTGTGCTGTATTCTGTAATTGACAGAGAATCATTGGAGATGTTGCTTTTTCATCCATAATACCTCTGAACAGATTATCAATAGGTTTCCACTTTTAGCTAATAATTTCCAGTCTGGAACAAGCCATTTTTTAACAGATGAGCATTGCTCAGGAACAACTTTGAAAAAATGAAGCACTTGAAGAGCTCACAATTTTCCACTTTCCCCAGGACTGTTGAAAAAGACCTTCTTTCCCTGTGAGAAAATATTTTTCTTTGAAATACTTCAACCTTGTTTTCAATTCACAGCATTGTTATTGAATCGCCATATGGCCTTGGGCAAGTTCCTGAACACTCTCTGTATCTTGGTCTATCTATTTAGCAGAATGCTTACACAGCACAGTGCACACATTCTAACACTTCAGAAAACAGGCAACCCAGCCAGGGCCAGACTTCTGTTTGAGTAAGTATTTTTAGGGAGCATCAGCAGAACCACTGATTGTCATCCTACTGCTTGAAGGGAGAGAGAGTGAGATGTGCTTTCCGTTCCTCCTCAGCCAGTACAATGCACTCTTCAGGTCTCTATTTTGGATCAAAAGAGAGAGAAACAGAGGGAAAGTGAGAGATGGGTGCTCTCTAATTGGATGTTTAATTCCCTAATTTTAAATGGATGTTGTCTCTTCTCGACACGTGTCCTGCATTCGAGAAGATGACCACCCTCTGGATCTGCTAATGCCTATGAATATATCCTGAAACCATTATTGAGAACTGCTCAAGGGGGTTCTCAGTGAACTAAGAGAGGAGAATTCAAAGCTGGGCAGGAAGGCAAGAAAAAGTTTTCAGAAAACACAGCTGGGGGGAATTCTGAGCAGAGAGAAAGAGTAAGCAACATCTCCTACTCTTGGAGGCAGGAAATACAGCAGGTAGATGTAAAGGCAAACGCAATCACAAATACTGTGTAAGCCATACGTCTGGGTCCCAGGGAGACTAAAAGGAGGAAAGCGGTGATTTTGGAAAGATCCCTGCGCAGGACCCAACTCCACCGTGGAATCGCAGGGTGTTTGTAGCAACTGGCTACTTGTGACAGCATTGGCTACTTGACTGCCAGCTGCGCTGTGATCCAAGCCTTCATCAACTCACAGCACAGTGCATAATCAGTTTTGACTTGCAAGAAGTAAAAGAAGAAATCTCAATGAGATCTGCAGATCAAACAAGACATAATTAACTTCAGCCTTGCTTTTTCACACTGATCATCCCTACCATCCCTTTTCTTCCCTTTAGGCCGAATTGTGATATTTACCACTGTCCAAAGTAAGGCTTGAGGTGATATAGCACAGTATTTAGATTGTACTTGGAAAAATATATAACCATATGTTATTTCTATGCTCTTTCCAATGTTCTTTGGATGGATGGCAAAAGGAAAGTAACAGTATTTTAGTTTATAAAGTTCCTGATGAATGAACATTTTACAGTATTGATGTCAGTCTTCCTAAAGTCTGTGATCAAATACAAGGAACTGCACATTTTTTATTATTCCTTCTCTGTTTATAGGACAGGTTGAAGCATAATTCTTTATTTAAATGGCCTGTAGTACCAGTTCTTAATATTAAAATGAGCTACTTTATGTAGTGGTGACTCACATACATATCAAGTAGCAAGTGTTAACTGGGACAGGCCCGCAGTGAGCACCACTCCCTCATCAGGAGGGTTGGGAAGGAGAGGCTCAGAGGAAGAGCTTAGGGGTGATTTCTGACACAAAAGAATGTGTAACCAAAGTTCATCTTTTATTTCAAAATATAAATTCAATATGAAGACGCAGTAGCATCTGCTGTACTGTCTGGTTCTACGTGTTGAGGAGCCTTTGATGAAAACAACATACTCTCTTTGTTGAAACTATAAACAAAAATCTGCCAACTTCTTTTAGACAGGAATGTTATACTGATTATGAATTAATTAAAAAAAAATCTATTCTGATGTGCCATGGGAAAATGTGTTCCTTTTGTGGTCACAGGATAGTTTGTGTTTTTTTTAAATAATTAGGTATGTATCTTGCTTAGTTGAAAAATTTTAGTATTGTTTAAAGACACAGTTATTCAAGGCTGAAAATAAAATGCTTCCTTTCATTTCTATTAAATTTGGACTTTGGAATTGCATTAGAGAGATGTGTTTGAAAAATAGAACCCATTTTGATATAAGAATGCAGGTGTGGATAAAATCTCTCAATAGTAATCATGTACTTTTACTTCCTTTTTCTTAATAACCCCACGATAAGAATAAAGCCAGTTTTGAAAATGCAAGTGTGACTGCTGAGATACAAAGTAGCCATGGCTAATGATAGAAAGTAATGACTTTATTTTTAAGCTGTACCTTGACATATTTGTCTGTATATACTATTCATTTTAGCACTGTTTCCAGAATGCATTAAATATTTAATATGACAATGCCCACATGATATTTATATGTAAAGATTTAGATCTAGTAATCCAAATCCACATAAAGCTGTTATCTAGAGCTGCAGCTTTCTAATTTATGTACATACATGCACACCTATACGTACAAACAGGCAAATGTTTTTTATATGGAGAGATAACTCTCAGATGTACAAACCAGTAAAATATTCCATATTATTGTTACAAAAAAAGAATTTAAGAGTCAACTGTTGTAAGGAATAAAAACTCTCTAATAAAAAAGCCCCCATATTTTTTGTTAGAACTGAGCCAAGTCTGCTGAAACGAAATAGTTGGGCTGTGAGGATCTAAGTAGTGAGAAGAAAAATTTGAAAGTATTTATGTCTTTCTTTACTTCTCCAGCTTTTTGTAATGAACAGTATCACAAAAGACGAAGATTAATAAAACAGGAAATCCTCATAAAGATTGTCCATAAAGAAAACTTGGGAGAACAGCTGTCTCAATCTTGCCTTTTTAAAGAAGTTTTTGTTGTTGATTGTTTTAGAAGCATTTTGCCAAGGGGACTTAACATTGCTGTAGACCTTCCAACAGGAACAACACCTTTGGAGATAAAGATTTATATTCAGCATGTCAAAGGCCTTCAAAATGTGTCAAATGAATTATTGCCTGCAGGGCCCAACCTCCATAGTACATTTTTGCTGCATCTTGTACCCCCAGTTCTTCTGCCCCAGCAACCCAGAGGAAGGCAGCTTCACACGGGGACAACCTGTGGGAGAAGAGCCAAGGACTAACACGTGTCTGGAGCCCATGGCCTCTTGCTAGTTCAGGCTAGGAAATGGTTTTTGAAGCTGTGAGTAGAGACACGACTGCGCTCTGTTAAAGCTCCTCATGTTCACTAATGGTGTATTGAAACTGCAGATCCTCAGAGTACTTTCTAATTTGTGAGTCCAAATATGTGTTAGAGCTAGATTCAGGAATGAACAGGTCATCTTGCCGTCTTTCCCCAGATCCTGGTTTCCATGACAAGAAACACAGATACAAGGATCAGAAAGAAGCCTTGTCATATTTCTGACTATGGTCCTTAATACCAACCAGGGCCAGTCAATGGAACATATGTAGGAGCTGTGGAGAGGAATACATCTACCTCAGGAGTATGTATCCAAAACTACAGTTGGAATATCTATGAGCACCAATCTTGCTGGTGGGGTGTGTTGAGAAGGAGAACACAGCTCAGCAGTAAATAAATCATTCCTGAGTTCCCAACACTCTTTTCAACACAAGTGCAAAACACAGCCCCATACTGGCTGCTATGAAGAAAATAAACTCTACCCCAGCCAAAACCAGCACAGACAATTCAAGCATATTCGGCTGTCTAAGCACTGGTTAATATTTAGCTATCCCTAATGACTTCTCATAGTGGCTTCTCAACCTTGAATGACAGTGAGAGTACTGAACAGGTTTTGGCAAAAGCTCCTTTTCTCTCTGCACTTCAGTTTCTTAACAGATAAAATGAGGGAACCTATATTCTCAAGCCACCCCTTAAAATGTATGGGTTCAAGGAACAAGCAAGCTATTAGTACTGGAAAGTTGGCTGAAGGTTTCCCATTCATCATCATTCATCTCCTCATCCCTCTTTCATCAAGTAGCACTCATTGTTCTCACTTGACAGGAGTCAGCCTCTTTTATTGTTTATCTTCCCATCTACATGCATTTAAAAAGTAGTAAATACTGAAATGATACACAGTGTATTAAAACAGGTGATGCATGTTGCATACCTAATGGGAGCTCACTTGCAGCACCTACCAGAAGAGGAAAGGTGATGAGACAGGTAGGACTGGCATTGTTTTAACTTGAGGAGGGTGCTCCAGTGCTACAGCAAAGGGTATTGGGTAAGCAGGCTGGTTGTGACTGGGTAAAAGGAGTGGAGGAGTGCTCACTGGAAGTGAAGGTAAATACTGGGTACAATAATTCACTTTGTTCCATTGTGGATAGAAATGTATACTGTAAGAAGTCCAGTACTATACAAGCGTTTGGCACTTTGACACTATATAAATGCATAAGACCAGAATTAGTCAGTAGTCAAATGATAAGAAATGCCCTTGAAAACGTGAAATTGGCCAGGAGGTGAAGGCGGCATTTAACCTGGTGTTTAAAGTGCCCATACATGTTTTTATATGTTATTATTATTCTCTTCTATATGTGTCTGCCTCAGCAAGGAAGGGTAGAAGACCAGTAGTTCCTAAATGCTACAAGTTAGTCTAAATCAAGTAACCATGCAGTGGTCCTCAGGGATTACCTAGAGTTCACTCCCTTAGCAAACTAGTTAAAAATGAGTGTGAGAGTGTGTGTGTACAGAAATTCTACTTCTAAGATCATAAGGTGATTGGGGATTGTCTTTTGTCATGTTTCCCATCAAGCTATGAGGTCAATTCTTTCCAATGTAAGTGACAAAAGATATTTCGCACTACTTCTCCATCAAGAACAGACTCTTGTTCTTACATGGGTGATGCTCATCAGTACCCAATTTGTATTTAAGTTACAAGGAATTCAATGTTAACCTTGCTTGTTTAAGAGACAAAGAACAACTCAACATCATAATTCTTCATCTGACTTATTCCTCAATATTTTGAAAGGTCCAGTTCCATGCAGTTGCTTTAACAACTCTATTAACACAGTTAAAATATCAGAAATAAAAATAGAAGTCTGTTACATTTCTTATGAGAGGGAAAGTAGCAAAGGTGTGTGTCACACAGCATGACAACAAGGCTGAGTTCAGAGTTGGGTTATTTTATTCATTTTACATTCATCTCATGCAAAGGGTATTTAAATATAATGCATCAGATGATGGTTTTTTTTTTTCCTGAAGTCAGAGGAAGAATCACAGCAAAAGAAACTCAGATTTCTTTTAGTATAATTAGCACAAAGGAATTAATACTGATCTCCAAAAATGTGCCTAAGCCCATCATTTAGTTCACATCCACAACACTGCTGGTCAAAATCCGTATTTGTTTATTTTGCAGATTCTACTTACCCTATGGAGTAAGAGGAAATACCCATCTGCATAGAGGTAGGTGCCCAAGCTCCCCTTCATCAGTCTTCTAGTTCTTGCCACCCCAAGTGACCTCTTACTGCACTACTTTTCCCAAGGGGTTTAACTTTCCCTCAGCTCTAAATGGGAACAGAAGCACCTACTTTGGGGCTGAAGACTTCAGGGGATCACTGAATGTTTTGACAATCTGAGCTTTTGGGGTTTTTTCCCTGAGGATGTGGCATTGTCAAAAGGCTGTGAGGCTTTAAATCACCCTGACAAATTTAAGAATGCTGCTTACACTACCTACCAGTACATGTGGCTTTGGTTTGCAAACACATCTGAGGTAAGTGACAGTGTGCATTTGAAAAGCCCATTGAATTCAGCAGGACATTCATCAGGTTAATGTGTACCTTCTTGCTGACCCAGATCTAAGCAAAGATACCCTACCAAGATTTTCTCTTCTTAAAAAAAATGACTGTACTACAGAACAGTATTGAGACATTTCTATTTTGCTTTTGTAGAAGTCCTTTTGTTGCTCCCTCTGTTATTGTCCACAGCTGGCATGTTTTTTACTATCTTATTTTTCCCTTGATGTTTATAATTCATTGATGCTACCTAAATTTGTGAGGTAATAAGGTTTAAAAAATAACTAGAATTAAATTGCAATGTTGTTCTGGGATGTTGCTATAGCAGTTGACTCAGCAAAAAGCTGGATTCCTCTGTGCCATTCTAGAATTTGTGTTAGGAGAGCATTTATAGCTATGCATAGGTGTTTTTCTGGAACCATATGAAATATAAAAGCACACAAAGAAATACATAGAAATTAGAAAAATAGCTGATATAAGGACTAATTTGTAGATACTCATATTGCCATACTGTAACATCTCACTGGGTTTGTTATGATTTTGTACCGGGAATGAGAGGAAAGACCTATTTCTCATATCAGAGGTTTGGTGGCTTTTTTTGATACATGGAATGCAAGTTGCAAAGCAGTTTGCACTAATGGAATACAGCAATATTCTTTGTTTGTGCTAGTAATTAGAAAGAAAGATTAGATATGGTATCTAGCTCTGTTTAAAACTATTTTTCCGAAAGGATGACCAAATTTGTAGTTCCATCTTACACCCCAGAATTATTTTGTTTAACACTTTAGGGATGGGCACAAAGGGTGATACAGTCCAAAGGTAGAACTGGCCTTTGGTGACACTACATATATAAAACTGGATATCCTCAGGTTGCAGAACAGAATGTTGCTAATGTTTATATGTCTGAATGGGTCCATTGAAAACATAAATAAAAGAAAGGTGAGTCTCACCTTCAATTGCTTCAGGATGGGTAGGGTGAAGTGCAGACATTTAATTTTATGAAGTGAACTATGGAACCAGGGGTTTGTGCATGTTTATTTCAGCTGACTGGCTAATTTCTAGATGAAGTTTTCATAAGTTGTGATGAAAGAAAAAATGATTATAATTACCACTTGAGAAAATTGGTTTTGTTTGTATTTCATCATAAAGTACCTGTTAGAAGTGCTATGATTGAAAATAGATATTATTCTAGGATAGGCATCAATTTCCACACCTTAGGGAACTTTGATTTAGAAAGTTCAGGTTCATAAAATATCCTGAGTTGGAAGGGACCTGAGGATCATGGTACACATTTATCTCCTGTCTGCTGAGAGGGAAATGTCCCTGAGCGTCTTCTGATGAATGTTTTGGGTACACTCAAAGACAATTTTTGAACAAGGTGAAATTTTTGTCCAGCAGTCTTGTCCAAAATGCAGGAGAATCCCTATCCTTACAGCTCAGCTTCTGCTAAAGTTTTATTGTTGGCAAGCATGAGTCTCTTGGCTCATATTGGCTCAAGAATACTGGCTGTTACTGCAGAAGGTGCCCATCAAGAGAGATGATGGTCACGGAAAGAAGGCTTTGAGTTGCAGGGCAGGAAACCCAGCTGTAACTCTACATGGAGAAGAGCATGATTAGTTGTGTTACACAGTACATAAAGTTCTAGATGGAGAACTTTTTGTACTAGATGGTTTCATCCATTGGTGTAATCAGGTGCAATAATCAAAAGAATTTAAAACATCAAAGCAAAATTTGGTTGAACGCGCACAAGCAAATGTTATGTTTCTATTTGTGTCTTAGTCCCACAAACATCCTGCATTAAAATACAGAAAATCCCAGGTTGCCAATTTATGTAAAGGTAGACAGATATGTTTCATCCAGGGAAAGGTTATAAAGGAAGAGAGTTATTAAAAATGAATATCCCACTTTTTGCCATGGCTTCTTATTCATGCCAGAGTTAAGGTTTAGCGCTTTGTTTAGGTGGAGTATGACTGATGCTCTGAGGTGACTAGAGATGTCCCTCTGAGCAGTCCTGACAGCTTAATCCTGGCTTTCTTTCTCAGTGCCTGTTGAAGCACATGACTCAGGGGACCAAGTCTTATGGGAATGCATAAGCGAAAGCTTTGGCATAAAAGACCATATGCAGACATAAAATACCTTCCATATTTTTCCTATGGTGTTCCCCTTGGAGTTTAGTAAATGACTGTAAAGAAGCAGGTACTTGTAGCTGATGCAGGCCAGTAGCTTGGGCGTGGACACAGAGTTCCTGCCTTAGCAACAGAAAAAAACAATCTTAAAAAGCACCATGCTGAACCCTGCCAAAGGCACTGAGGACGGAGGCAGCTGACAGAGAAATCTGATGAATAAGACATTGTGCAACTAAATCTATTAGCAGACCATGAGATACCTAAACACCCTGACAGTGAAGGCTGCCCAAGTACTTCAGCTAAACAGACAGACACAATCCAATAGTTTGAGGAGTTTGGAGAAAATTATTTCATAGGCTGTCTGTGAAATTCAAGAACATAGGGTTTTGTTGCAAATCAGGTCTGGCTTAATTTAATGAACTGGTATTAACGAGCATCACATTCTGCATCTTTCACTGTCTCTCAGCTGAGTAGTATTCGTTAAAAACAATATATGCAAATTTTAGCAACATAAACAGAATTTCAAATAAGGGATAGCGCAACAAACACTCAAGAAAGCTTTCTGTTTTCCCTTCAGATTGAGTTGTCTGTTTACTATATCCTATCCTCTAGTTTGTCCTTTAAAATGCTGGCACTGCATCAATTATAAAGAAAAGGCCACAACCTCACCACTCCAGCAAGGGTAATGGGAAGAACTTTCCCAGTGTTATCCCATAAAACAGACCTCAGTGAGTGGATCAAATCACGTCTCCACAGGGGTCAGGAGGAGCTTTGCCTCAAGGGCAAGGCTGCCCTCTCTGAAGCCAAATCTCTTCTAATACATCAAGAACTCTTCATGGTAAAGTAGAAGAGCAGATGCCATCTCCTTTCTGTGCTTCTCCAGGCAAAGTGTAAACCTCAGTGCACTCAGCAGTAAATTCCTTTAAACATTTACGTGAGCTAAAATTGCTACATCCGCTGACATTTACTCAACGTGCAGCACTTCATCCAACCACGGCTGCATATATTGGATGGGCAGCACAGGTAGAGTGTCTGTGCTATATGCCTGAATTCAGTCTTTTTTTCTATATGATGCTCTGCTTCCTCTTTCTTTCCTTTTAATTTGGTCAGATGAGTCTCATCCATTGTCTCTTCCATAGCCTGTGAGAGCTGTTACAGCAGTAGATTCCCTTTCTGATGAATGAGAGTTCCATCGCATTTTCCTTTTTTTTAAAAATGTATTTATAATTTAAGGATTTGTGCACTCATCCCCACAGCACCTAATAATCACAAACTGTCGTTATCTTTGGATAGCAAGAATAATAACGGAGGGAAACAAACCTACTATATCCCAGGTCCTGAGAAAACAAGATTTGTGGAGGATTTAATAGGAAAAACAATGCCTATGGGAGATGACACACTTGCAGCAGTGGAGGCAGAAGTCCTCTGATGGCATGGCAGAAAAGCGGGAGCAGCAACCTCAAAGCACAAGGACTGCTGGCGAGCTGCCATAAATGAACTTGTAGTCATGGACCTGGAGGACAAAAGGGCCTACAGTTCTCGTATGTTTTAGGCCCTAGTCCAAATGAGCTCTGACCTCTTCCTGCATTGAGGGAAGTCAGCAGCATTATTCTGAGAGCAGAATGCATGCTTAGAAGTGCAAAATGGAATTTACCTTACCAACTGGAGGCAAGAGAGGATGAGGAAGGAAAAAGGAGCAGGATTTGTTCAGGATGTAAAAATTTTATAGACATCTGAAACAAAGCATTGGCCTGCTTTTCCCTCAATTAAAATTATTGGTTGCTTTAAATCTTTTCTTTTGTGATTTACTTGGCAAAAAAATAATTCATCAGTGCATTTCATTAAATGGTAGATTGTACATAATTTTATTTTACCAAATGAGAATTGGAGCAAAGTAGAAACTTAAGCTTAAAAACCATTCTTGTTGTTTAGGTGTATAATTCTTTCTCCTGCTTTGCACGCCTGGAACTAATGTGGCATTAAGTGTATTCTAATTTTAAAGAATTTAATACATGCATAATCTGCTTTACAAGCAGAATTAGATTTTTTATATTAAAATAAATTGGGACAACTGAGAAGCATAACTTAGGGCATATTCATTTGAACAAAATAGGCAAAATCTTTCATTTTTTAGATGTTGTTGTTTAAAGCATTGATATACTATACTTTAAAGAATATTGTGTGAAGCTTTTGTAGTAAAGAATTCCAATGTTCTGTGATATGAAAAGAAAAACTACAGCAATACAATTGAACCTCTGGGTAAGCTTGCATTTACTGTATGTATTGATGGTTTCAGTGTATTAAAACACAAAAACAAATGCTTATATACAGTTCAGATCACCCGACACTGCAGAATTATTTGCTGAAAGCAAGAACAAATTCAGATTTGTGAGATTTTCAGAAATATTTAGCAAATTAAAATGCCTTAATTTTGGATTTGGGGTTGCAGTTGGACGTGACTTTCAACAGGGGGGCAGAGCACTTACATCTGAAATTAAGTTCCCTTACAAAATTATACCAAGTTCAGCATCCAAAAAGTGGGGCATGGAGGGAGTGGTGGTATATCTCAGAGCAATTTTAGAAGTGCTTCACAGACTCCACTGTCCCCAACATATCCTTTTGTTCTCTCTGTCAGTAACAGAAGTCAGTACTAGTTTATGAGCAGAAAATAATTTTTCAGACATCAGACCTGATCTTTTCTTTTGTTGCAGAACACGGGCAAATCCTATCAGATTCTGAATAGGTATGACATTTCTAGATTTAAATTGTATCAGCCAGCTGGAATACATGGGGACTTCCTTCAAAAGCTCACAAAATTCTCGTCAAAATAAAAAACATGTTCCTTTCTAAGAATAATTTTAAATTATTTGGTCTTCAGTGTTTGAGAGTGTCTCAGGTTGGTACTAAAGGACTTTCAGTCAGCTTGGGAGCCTTTTACAGTGTGTACCATTTTATTTGCACCATATCTCTTTTATCAAATTAACACTAAAAAAGCTGTCATAACAATTTCACATAGTTTTCACCTAAGTGACCCTCTCTAGAGTAGATCTTGGCCAAGGAATAATATTACAGGCCTAATACTGTTTCCACTGATGTCCTTTACAGACTTGCAAGTAAATACACTTGTTTCTGTCTCTCACAAGTCATAAACAAGAACCTGACCTGACTCTCCCTCCCACACACATACACATGCACACTTGTGTCTAAAGGCACATCTACATACAGATTGCAAGTGTTTATGCCTCACCAAAGTCACACCCAGCACACTACCTGGCCTCCTAATTTCCTTCCCTATGAAAAGGCTATGAAGTTCATGCAAGATTTGTTACGGAAACAGCCTCAAGTGTGTTTCCTTCCCTGCTGTTTGATTGCTTTTGCGGCATACACTTGTAATATCACCTTGTTTGGGCCTAATATGGGAGAATTTTGAATGCAAAGCAGATTTCCTACTCTATCTTCTTCATATGAAGCTTGATCCCACTCCTCCTTTTTCCCTCTACCATTTCACAAAGAAAAGGACTTTCCTTTTTGTTGCTCTATTAAAAAACTCATTACGAGGCAGACAGGGTGTGAGAGCTGGCTCTTTCCAGTTTGGGCACAGCAGGATCTACACGTAATGACAAGAGGAGGTATAAGGCTGAAAAAGGTGGAGGAAGCCCCTGATCCATGTGCTCAGTAGTGCAGGGTCCCTAGCAACCCTCCTCCTGCCCTGGGGACCCCCAACCTGATGGCCACAAGGTGACAGAGAGCACTCACCAGACACTCTCACTGACCACGAAAGGCAGCAAGGGGGTTCATGGCCAAGGACCATCTCTAACAGGGCCCCCCAAGGCTCCTTCAGATATTTTTCAGTCCCACGTGTTGCAGTGTGGGGTATGATGCCAGATCAGGGCAGACCAACAAGATATAAAATATTTTCAAAATTACAGGGCAGAGTTTCTTTGATACTGACAAACAGGAGGTTAGCAGTGTTGAGCAGTCCCAGTCTCCAGGCCATTACTTTCCAGGACTTTTGCTGCCCTCCAGGAGGCAAGGGAAGCAAGATCCAGCAGTAGGCAGAGGTGGTCCTTTACTACCAGACTCAGGCTGAGTACTTGCTACACAACTCTTTTATATTTGATGCATGCTTAAATCTTCTAGTGCATTTAGTTTGCCAAACAGTCTAGTGCTCACAATCTTCCCTGCAACTGGACCGGTATTGCAGTGGGGAAGTATAAGTTTCCAAAGATAAATAGCTGTCTTCTCTGCAGCAGCTGGCATCAAAATGTCTGGGTTTCCATCTGATTTAAGTGTCACGTATCATGTATCAAAATCACAGTTTGAATGCCTTTTAAAAAAATATCACGGCTGAAGTGGGGACACACTTTTGTTTTTAGTCCTTCATGTAGAAAACATACATTTCAGAAACTGGTCACCACCACAGATCTCACCTTCCAACATGTATAGTAACTGCCTGCAGAGAAAGGGTGTTTGCTTTTCCCAAGGCAGATTTGCATTTGTCCAGAGAGATTCCAAATGGTGTACACTCCTGGCAGTGGAGGTTTTGGAATAGGGTAACCTTTTGGCTAAATCCACTGGCTTGGGGGGGTTAATGTTTGTAGGCTTTTTTAAAAAGATGTTTCTCTGGACAATGGTGGACACAAACTATGCACAAAGGAAAATGGATGCTTGAACAAGCTGTGCTGATCATAACCTTTCTAAAACGGGTACTTTTTCCTAATTATATTTCTTATTATACTTAAACACAGAAGCACTTTCTCTCTCTTAAACAAAAAAGGGCAATTTGATAGAGAAGTGCAGAGGTGCTATAATGTCCTTTTGAATAGTCTGTTCTGAATAAATCAGGTGAGAAATTTGGGAGAGACATTTAGTGGATTAGTTGCCGTACAGAAAGTTAATCCTGCTGGTATCTCAGACACATTCTTCATTCCTCTGTGAAGCACTTATCTTTAAAACAAGTTAGTCAAAGTTTATACATAAGTATAGTATCCATAGTCCCATTCAATAATATGAGTCATCTCCACAGGTTAAACAGAAGATGCAGATATTCCAGTCTGTTTTGTAATTCAGACCATTTGTATGCATTGGGTAATGTGATTTACAACCATATTTGCACTTTGAAATAAAAAAGGGATTCAGAAAGGAGACACTAACACCTCTTTAAATATATTGCTTTATTGTTCATGCTGAAACCACTTGACCTGTGCAATACCAGGTTTTTTACCTATACAAATAAATTTAAGGCTTAATCCTTAATAACATATACTGCAAATGTTCAAGAGCTGCTTAAGTTACCAAATTAGTATTAAGGGAGAAAGAAGAACAACCTACTTCAGCAACAACAACAAAATAAACTACCTGCTTTAATTTAAAGTATTCTTAAGAGAGGAGGCATTTTTATTAAGTGAAAAAAATCAGGAAAAAAAGAGAAGGTATTCCAAATAAACCAATACATTACTTTGAATTATATTTATAAAATATTTAGCTGTCTGCTAAAATGGGAAAAATATAACATTTTTATTAGACATACTTATAAATCATTGTCAAAACATTTACAGGAGCTTGTGGTAAACATCATTTATATTGACACCGAGCAAACAATTGTTGCCATATTAATTTTTTTCATTATTAGTAAAATGACTGTTACCTCCAAAATCTTACTTAAATCAGAAATGCATACATTTCCTAGATATATATATTCAATTATTATTCCAAATCCAGACAATGATCTTGTATTTCTTTATTGACTTTTTTAAATGGACTTTTTTCCGTGGCTTTTGGGACGCAGCTTGGAATAAAGCAGCAACATGTTAAGACTGGTATATGATTACATGTTGTCAGTCTGGCATAACATCCTGCATTGTTTTTAATTAAAATATCAGATTATTATTGTAGCCAATTAGAACTTAGAGTATCTTTATAAAATTAAATTTAGCCATCACTTGATATAAGTGCTGCACAAGAAGTAAAATTATTGGAATTTGAGTTCATTTGGTTACTTTTGAAAAAAGCTTTAAAACACTCTAGCCATTCACATGCATCCATGCATGTGTACTTTCTGAGCATGAATAGATTTTTTTCATAATGTCATGTTGTCATTTCCTTTTAAATACTAAATTGTTATCCTATCACTAGAACTACTTCTTCAACTTAACTTTAAATTTAAATAAAAAATGTTCATAAAAGAAAGCGGTATGTCCACATATCTAGTAAAGATAATGGATTTTTCCAAAATGAGTCCCTTAAATAATATATTTCTATAGTGTTCATATAGCACTATGTATGCAAATATATATCATAAAAATATACACATAATTAGTATTAGAGGCAAAATATTGTTTTGATATGCTTTGTGCCTGTGAAGTACTTGAATATAGGACATTACATTGTCTGAGCCATTTATGGAAATTTTTCATATTAATACAATGGTTGGATTGCAAATCTGAGAGAGGCTTAACCTCTACAATGAATTGTGCTGAAAATAAATAAAACACAAAACACATAAAAGCTGTTTATCAGCAAAAGTGCTTTCAGTGGCAGAAGTCCCCCAAATCTTCTCCTTCCATAATCTTTGTTTTACATCCCTCTTAGTGAAATATCCTATATAATGGAAAACATTGTTTGTGACCCACAGAAATCCCATTCTGTAGGTAAAAATTCAAACAATTTTATGTGATATTTGAGCTTCCAAAAAAGTATTTATGAAAAGTATCAGAGATCAATCAGATCAAGTGTTTGTTTTTGAGTAGTTATGACCTATTTTGAACAGCTATAAACTGTTTGTTTCTAAAACAACTGTACATTGTTTGTTTTATATTAACATCTTAATCTAAGTTGCATATTTGCTGCACACTTGTAACACCTGCTTTACCAAACAATTTAAGTTTTAACTGTAATGAGGAAGCAGTATTTTGAATACTAGGGAACGCCAAGGGAAGGAATCCGGCCTTAGTTATAGCATTTATAAAGCCATGGATAATTATTTTGAAAACAGTGATTAATAAGTGTCCATTTTCATGTCATCATTGGTAATAGATGCTATCTCACTCAGGCACCCCGCCATTCTGTTTAATACAAGTGTATCCTAGTGTAAAAGGGAGCTTGTCATACTTATCTCTAGTGGTGAATGATTTCTCTCCCTCTTCCTGAAGACACTTTGCACCCAATATTCTCAAATCCTATCATGCTACAGCCTGACAAATAAGCTAACAACAATGCAGGTGGCAGGCTACATTTATGTGTAGGTGTATGTTCTCTAGAAGATATGCAGAAGATAACTGAATCTTTTTTTGCTTGTAAATTGGACAAAATACGCATAGGAAGAAATCTGCTTATGGAAAGAGATGCAAAATTTTTACATCTCAGTAAAATATCATGCTCTGAGAGAACAATGCTTCAAAGAATCATTGCATTTTCAGAAAGCGGCAGAAAAATTAAGCATTGTTTTTTGCAATTACTGCCAAAATTCTTCAAAATGCAAAAGCAGAAAGGATCTGTCATTATACCAATGTTGCAATTACTGCCTGTAACTTCTGCTTGGTTTCACATATTTCTGTGCTTTCTATGTTTAATTCTATTTTCAAGTGATTGTACTGTATGAAACCGACAACAATTTGTCCTGATTCATGGTTTAGGAGGAACAGCTGATTAATCCCATGTCAACAGTCTTGACCCTATGCAGAAAATAGAAACATCGAAGGTCTTCTTAACAATATATCAAAGGTACAGTTCCCTGTATTCTCTCCTTTATAAAATTATAAATGGCATGCAAATGCAGAGTAAGTTAGGACAGTGTAGCTCAGTCATTATCACTTTTATCCTTTTATCTTCTTACACAGTGTTTTTTCTTTTAAACATTTCAGTGTTAAGCAACCAGCATGTCACCATCATGTTTTGCTGTATGTTGTCCGGAGACAAAAAGGACCGTATGCATTTGTTCGTTGGTTTAGGCTCATCTGTTCCTGAACGGAGAGACCCGTACAGAACAGCAATCCCATAAAGCAAAAACACCTTGATTCTTTCCATCAAATGCTTAAATGTCACGGCTCGGTGCTGTAAGTGCTGACTCACGTGAGTAGGCTTTACTCTTCCGAGAAGACTTACTAGCTTCAGTCAGACCATTTATCCTAACGAGAGCTTGCACATTTGGGTCCTTCCAGAAAGGTGCTCAAAGATTTTTTTTTTCAGGATGTAGGGTTTACAGGATATCTTTTTAAATTCTTAACATTCGAAAGGTTTCCAATCATCCCACTAACATGCATATTAAAAAAAATTATTCTTCCACTTACGCTTCTGCTTAAGTATGAACATACAATACCTGGTTTATATTAGTCTATCTAAAATCGCTGGGTAAACTGGGTGAAATAAAATGTGCATAAGTCTTTTAAAATGTGATCAGGGCGAGAGAGACCGGAACATTTCCATTTTTAGTAGTGACTCTCCCAAGCCAGTTTGGAAATACTAATGAAATTTTAAATTCTTTTCTATATGGTAGCTCCAGAATAGAATGTGTTCTTTGTTATTGTGAGGCATACACTGCTAGGGAAAAGGGAAAAAAAAAAAAGGAAGAAGAATAAAAAAAAGGGCAAAAAAATGTACATAACATAACTAAATAAAACCAAAATCTGTGGAAATCTTCTCATGTAAACTGCATAATAGCACTTCAAATGGCCCCTTTCTGTCATCCACTGTAACCATCACATTCCCATTTCTGCTGCAGTCAGGTGAACTGTCAAAGAGCTATTACGGTTGGCTGCATAGAATTCCAAGGAAAGACAAATCTGTGCAATTTTCTTCTTGGACAATAAATGGGTTTTTTGGTGTACCTATGTTTTCCTAAACAATTTTGGTAAAGGAAAAAGGAGTTTTTAATTTTTTTTCCCCATATTTTTGCATGTATGCGATAATGCAAGGGGCTTTATTTGGGCTGAAACCTTTGCTATGAATGTGTAGCCCTTTGATGGATGCACATTAGCATTCCAGTATGTGGGTAAGATTTATATGTTTTTTTTCCTTTTCTGATGCATAATATAGCTTCAAGTAGATACTTAAAATTGTACTATGGCATGTTATATTTTAGTGTGTGTTTTTGCACCGTTAAAAGAATTGGTGCACACCAAGTGAAATAACGAAATGTATACACAAATTCAAAAATAATCCAATCTACTATTAAAAACTAATAGCAATGCTAAAATAATAGATGCATTTGGTCTTTCATGTCTGTTTAAAATACTGCATGCTCAGAAGTGAATACGTTATTGTGATATGTAATACCACATCTTCTGATAAGGCTTATCTCATAAATAAAAAAGATGGATAAATGACGTGTTTCTAAACGGTTTTTCTTCAGAGGGAACTATTTTGTCCATTCTGGTGAGGTATGTTGTATAAGCAAAACGAGAGTTTGATTATGTCTTTCATATAGTTAATAAACACGTGGTTGTCAGAAACCACAAAGAGGTTTCTTGCTGCTTGTTTTCATCTTGTATAAAAAATTAAGGTGTTTCAGAACTGACCTTTGCTCTGTTGAGTCATCTCCCTTTTTTATTCAGTTCAATTTGCCTTACTGATCTGAAGCATAAACCAGAATTTTTACATACTCAGAAAGAAGGCAAAAGACAACCGATTCCTTTAATTTTCTTAGTTGGATTTTTTAATTTCTTCTGTACATGGTTTTGTTAAAATTTGAACATGTTCAAATTTAAAAAAGTAGTCATGGATTTTAATTATAATTCTCACTTCACCACTGAATTTCCCCAGCAATTGCCTGCTTTTCATGTCTCTAAGTAGTAATTTTTAAATATGACACTCTTTATATTTAATTCAGAGCTATATTAAGAGTAGAAATTCAACTGCATTCACTGGTTTTACTTTTTTAGAAAATTAGATTTCAATTTAGTACCTCTTCAGGAAATGCTTTGTTTACTATATTCCTCGTGTGTATAACTGCACCTCCTTATACAATGTTAAGGGTATAGTCCCACAAACAAGTTTATCATAAATAGGGAATGCTCCCTGCCCCAAAGTGTTTATATTCATGATAAAAACTTCTATTTTGAAGAACTGTCCTAGCGTTACTGAAAAATAAACCAACATGATGCAGATTAGTCAAAGAAAACCCAGCCCTTAGCCAGAGAGCTTTCTTCTGCTATTTACGATACACAGTGTTACACGGGAAGGGTTTGTTCTGTGTGCTAATCTGAGGAGTCTTACTGCTTTTATTTCCCCCATGGAGGATGTAGCATCTATAAAGATACTTGAACATTTTTTTCCTTTCTTTTTTTTTTTTCCGTCTTACAGATAGCTCAGTCTAGAAAATGCTGTTTGCCAGCTTATTTGTTTCCGTGTTTTGTTTATAAACAGAATATCATTCATTTCTGCATATCTGCTAGACTGGACAAATCAAGGTGACAATCCATGGTTAACTCTGTCAGGCCCTTTGTCCTGCTCTTCTGAGGACTGAAATACAATGGAAACAAAGTGGAATATATAACCGTCCAGCTGCCTTGTTGCGACAGTGTGGCCCCGTATTACAGTGCCTCAGCCCGTTTGCCTATCGATAGCCAGCCCATGAGGTGACAATGCAAATCATGTGAAAGCTCTCTTGCAAAATAAAAAAAAAAAGAACATTTCAAGGGGCGGAAGGGGGGGAATAGATCAGACTTGCCTGAAAAATAGAAACTCATAAAAAGCGCTGGTTTTGGTACAACTGCTACATTTAGATGTAGGGCCTGTTTTTTTTAACCATGGCATGTTTCTGAGGGGTGCAGGTAGGCTCATGTGTTTAAATCTATCATATGATGTCTGCTTACAGGACTCTGCATTGATGTTACTTTTAAGGCAGTTTATATTTCATTTAAGTATGCAATTAATCATCTTTACAGTGCTGATGTGACTGGCATCAGCACTGCTATTTAATTAAATTTGAAATTATTTTACAGTAAATACAGGCTTCCAACTAACCAGTCCAAATTAAATGCTGAGGTCTATTTCTTACCCATGGTGTTTCCAATTTAAATGTTCATCCAAAAGGTTACACTTCATGGGTTGAAATCATTTTTATGTTCTAACTGTTGCTAAACCCAAAGATCAACTGTACGTGAGTCCTCTGCATTTATTAGCCGTAAGAATATGTACACATTATCTATATTTCTCATATTCCATTTCATATTAGTGATTTTATGACTGATGCTCCTTAAGCACCATTTTTCTCCCGATACTTTGTCTCTTCTGTCACATCAGCCCAGGGCTCCTTTCACAAAAAAAAAAAAAAANAAAAAAAAAAAAAAAAAGGACTTTCCTCCATTTTGTTTCAGTGTGGTAATCAAGCAATTAGTCCACAAAATGGAGGTACTTCGCTCTTCATCCTGCATCTTACTTCTGGTGGGCTTTACCTGCATGCAAGCAGCAGGCACAGCACTTTGCTGCTGAGCCTGTGAAATTGGCCCCTGAAGAGCATTCACACGATGGCCCGTAAGTGGCCACTGCTTAGGGGGACTCTGGGAGGGAGGAGGGAGACCTTCCCAGTGGGATCACTGGAGAATTACGTACAGCACGTGCTCTACCTGCAAATTCTGCACTGGCTACAGGAGAAAACGTGCGGTTGTGCTCCTTCCCCTGCAGTACTCACTCCCCAGTTTTATAATGACCTGAAAACATGCACTGAGCAAAACTTTAAATGGTGGGAACATCATTGCTTTTCACCATATATTGCCTTTCAAAAAGGAAAGGAAAGAAAAGAAAAAGAAGAAACCAAACCAAACCAACAACACCATTTGTTTTATGTTACAGCTTTCCACAGACAATTCACAACATGTCTAGCAAAGAATCAGACCAGAAATACTGTCTTACTCCTATCATATATATAATAGAGCTTTTGAATACTGGAAAATCTGTCATCCGTTAAGTGCAGCTCAGGTCTTCTGTGTGAAAAGCACAAGCCTTTTTTTTTTTTTTTTTNNNTTTTTTTTTTTTTTTTTTAATGCAGTGCTGCCGTGTCTGCACTTTTTTGAAATTGCATATTTATCAGGTTATGAATAATTTATGAGTGGGGAAGGGAGGAGGAGGGCTGGAAGGGGAAGGAAGAGTGAGAAAACATATGCTTGGGCAGAGGAATACCTTAAATGAATCCACTACCAAGTCTTTTGAAGGATTACTTGTAATTACATTCTTTTTCTTTTTGTTTTGTTTCTCTTATGCTTCTCTTGGTCATCTGCTATTCCTATTGTGTTGTCCGTTGGGTTTATTTGGCTTTTAGGGAGCATGAAGGGATTGGGAGTAGTGCTTGCTACGAGTTGGAAGATTTTGCCGCGGAAATGAACTGAGCATTTCTTTGACTACTAAAGTACGGGATGTTTAATAAATATTAATCCTTCAACTGTCAGACTGAATTATTGTCAAAAAAAGGCTGACAGATTGAGGATTAATGACATGCTTCATAAATTAGAAATGAACTATCAGCAGAATGTCCAAAGTAGGGATCAAGAACAGACCTGATTTGTACCTTAGACCAGTTGAACATGTCATCTATGTCAGACCTGAGCTCAGACCTATGCACAAAACAAAAACAAACCTCCCTCCCACAAACACACCTTCAGCTCTTCATGCACCAGGATCTGACGTCTAGATCCTTTTTTCTTTAGGGTCTGCAAGTACTGAAATAGCAAGATTGTCTCAGACGCCAGATAATTTGATTCGAGTCAGATCCGTACCCTTTTTTTGCAGTTTTGTTAGAGGGAAATTGGGGGAGGTGCAGTAATTTCTGTTCAAATATCTCAATGTCGCATTTTCCCACTACGAAAAATGCAACATCACAGAAAGATGAAGACCTAGCATTATAATGGGAAATTGTAAAAATGGTAGCTGCCTCTTCAAAAACACACAGAATTTCCAATATAAATTATGTATTAAAGGAAATATGTTTGTATAAAACAAGTACCAGTAACTTAATATAAGGTGACAGGATTTTTAGGAGAGGCTAATGTGTGTCAAAAAATATCGTGTACAGTCTTTAATCAAACTCATGATCCTCAGTTGAATTATTGCTTGTAAAGCTGATTTTACTATATTTTCTAATTAATTAAAAGCAAATCTCTCTCTCTCACTTTCTTCCCCTTTTTTTTCCTCTTGTGGTTATTAGAGGAAAACAGAGTTTTATTTGTGTAAGACCAGATCTTTTTTGGGGTGCCTGAACCAAACAAGCAGTTATTTGGGGTGCCGCTCTTTCTCTCAGCACAGAGGTACACAATATGAAACTGGGCTACCAGAGTGTATAAAAATGTTTAGCTTAATCACTCCCTAATGACAGCGACTTATGTCCTTAGTGCAGTCGATTTGTTTCCTGGGTTTTAAAAGTAGATTATTTCCATGGTGCAGGCTTAGTGTAAGCTGTTGAGAAACCACAAGCACTGCACTTCAGCCTGAGTTTGGGATGTTCGCCAAGGGTAATCTGATTAAAAGGGCATTTTTTACAACATTGTGGTGCTTTGAAAATTCTGTGCAGCCAGATAGAGTAGGGCCAAAAAAAAATTGCTTTTTCAAAGCTAACAGTTTTGCCTGAGCAGAATTAAAAGCGTGATAAGCAGCATCACTGGAATGATTCTCTTCGACAGTCTTGCAACTGGATAAACAAAGCATCTTTAGTAACACATCTGTTACAGACCCACAAGCAAATTCATGATCTATTTAATGCAAGGTTTTTGCTTGTTTGTTCTGCCTTTAATCACATTTGCTTGCTGCACAGGTGTGAGGTTCTGAGGCCTTGCTTTATCTATAAGAACGAAAATGTTTCCCTTTTTCTACAGTAGCTTTTGTCTTCCATGACGTGACATTTATAAATGTTCTGCTGTGAAAGTGGTTATTTGTGACACGCTCTAAGAACCAATGTTAGGTACCATATTCCTGAGAAGTTTAGCAGCTGTATGTTGTTAAAAGATAATTATCCTATCTAGAATCTTGTATTTCTTATAAGAGATAGAATGTAATACTAATTAAATATGTCATGTTTGCACACATCAGAACATACTCAAAAGAACTGTTCTTGTATAATTTGCCTTGTTGAACAACTTTCATATTCTTCTGCAGCACCTAAATAAGGAAGAAAAGGTAACTGAATTCTCTCCCCTTCTTCACGGCCCTGTATTTCTCTGAATGGCAAGTTCATGCTGGTCTCCACACGTGCTGATACATGGGACTGCTTACAGCAAGACATTTGTATACACAATATACTTCAAAGTCACTGGGTTCAGTGAGACTATACAACAGATCAGACTGGCACTAGGTTGTAGTATGACAGGCAAAATGAAATTTGTTTTCTACAAAACAGGCTATTTTGGTTCGCTTAATAAATATTGAATGACAAGATATGGTTTCTTATCTTCTGCCATATCACATGGCTCTCTGGAAAGGGAAAAATATATAATGAATTAAAATAATTTCAATTTTCCAATTGTTTTTTCTCAATTGTAGCTGCTGACTCATAAGTGAAGCAAAAATGCAATGTGTCACATACTGCATTTTTTCCCCAAAGAGGCCTCAGTGATAAAATTACCTTTATATTTGCTTCAAAATGGATATTTTTGTGCTGGTTATCTTTTTCCGCATAGGTCAGAACATCTGTATCCTCCTCTGTGCGTGTGGCAAAGCATGTTTTCCCTGTTGCCAGGAATTCCTTGATAATATTTTATGTATCAGATTTTAAAACTGGCAACCTTAGGATTACACAAAGCTTTTAGATATATCAGTCACGAGTATATGTGAGGTATAAGCAGCGCTGCATTTATTCTGACTTAGTTTTTTACCTGTCGAGATACACATCCCATGTTCACCCATCTCTATATTCATACCTACATGTACGAACATGGAATTACACAAAAGCCATTGCTTTCAGCTATGATTTTAATGATATTCAACACTCCTTGCTGCGCCCCTCTGAAACTTATATGCATCTACATTTGTGAGATAAAAACGCATTGATTTTAAATCTGGTGGATGCAGACGCACAGACTGGTTCAGCCAGCAGCATTTCCAGTGTGAGGCTGCATGTCCCAGAGCCCTGATGGGCTGAGAATAGCTTTGTCAGGGCAGCTCGGCTTGGGAGCCTTTGATGCTGTGCTAAGTTCAGTTTAGAGTATTTACTGATACGTGTCTTCAGCAACTGTCAAAACTGCTTGGAGCTATGAGATCCAGGCTTTTTCAATCACAGTGACCAGCCAGTCTCCTAAGGCACAAAAAGCTGCTTCAGGGTAGCTATAACCCACAAATGCACTTTGTGTGACCATAAAAAAGGGGGTGGGGGGAGAAGAAATTTTACTGGGAAAAAGGCTGAAGCAAGGTGCCATTGTGTCACACTTTATTTGCTGTGCTGTTACCACTGTTCCTCACAAATGGAAATATAGCACAGGCAGAATTGATTGAGAAACATGTGTTTACTATAACTGTTTACCCCGGATGGGTCAGCACAGCCTAGATTTCTGGCATATTGAATGTTGACAAGCATTTCTTTCTTTAAAATCTTCAAATTCAGCATATACCTTATTCAAAATTTTCCTTTTAAGATTGAATTTTGTGCCCCTTAAAATGAGATATTCATGCCCGAAAGATGACCTGCTGTTCTCAGGGAGAGAAAGGCAAACCATTAGAAAAGAAGAGGATTTCTTGATAATCAAGGACACCTGTGATTCTGTGTTGCTTTCGAGAGCACAAAGACCTATAGATCTGCTCTTTCTTCCAGAGTAAAATGTCTGTGATCCATAAGAAGCTCCAATCCTTCCTTTCTTAGCCAGAAGAGAAAAAGGGAAAAAAGAAAATTATGCGCCATCAGATCAGCTGCTCTCTGTTTCTTCTTTAAAAAGCTGAGGATGTTGCTATTTAACATAAAACCTTGTGACCTTACTGCTGCTGCTGCTTTGAAACACCAAGCTATTTAAAGATGCAAATTGCAAACAGAGGGAAAACATCAGAAGAACCTGTCTCGAAATTAGTGTGTTTGACTGAAAATTAGCTAGCTTAATCGAACTTGCAGGGAGTGGATTTTCTATTCAGAAACCTGGTTAGAAATTTTGTCCACCGGGGCTATTGTCAAAGTGTACAGGACCTTTGGGAGCACAAAAATTAGGGCTCCATGTAACACCCACAGTATTGTGCTTGTGTTTGATTTGCTTATATTTTAGACTAAAATCCTTCAACACAAGAGTCATATGTGACGCACTAAAAAGGCTTAGTTCAGACAGACCGAGGAACTGCTATGGTTTCAGGTCTGCACTTTCTTAGACCAAGGAAATGATGATGTTCAGTCAGCAAGGGCAGTATGTGTGCAGGGATGATGCTTATCCATTCATCCAAGCGTGGAGGGGACCCTCCACAAACACACTTTTTTTCTTTCGGCAAGGAAGAAAGACCTCAGCTGCCCATGTCACACTCCTCTATAGCACTGGGATTTGCATTGAGAGGAGCTCTATGGGCAGCGTGATTAAGATGAAGGAGTGGAAAGGCCAAGCAGCTGCTGGTGGAAGCAAAGTGCCTCAGCATGTGCCCATCCTCAAAACTCTGCAAAAGCATCTTGGCCAGAGGGTTGTCTCTCTGTTTACTAGTTCCAAGGCCTCATTGCCAGATCTGTTCTGGGACAGGGTGAATATAGTCCATTACCTTTCCTTTTGCAAGAAAGAGGATACTGATCTTTCAATATCTCTGAAATATCCAGATCCTCTAGACCTTTCTGGCAAATACTTACATTTCTAAATTCATGCATACTTCTCATTTGCCACAAGCACATAGTCTGGAAATTAAAGGCAGAACAAAGTAAACATACCATGTCTCCAGTTTGGTTCAATTTACAAGCACCGAGTGTGCCATACGGACACAAAACTGTTTTAAATATGTACTTTAATAAGTCTGTCTCCCATGTCTCCACCAGTTGTGTATGACTATGTAATTTATTTGCACAAATTTGTGTTGCTTTCCTGGCATTAAAATGGGAGTCTTCATTATGCTACCACTGGAAAAATAACTTGCCAAGTTAAAGGACACATGTTGAGCTTGCAAAGCTCAAAGCTAAGTACCAAAAAAAATCGTTAAGCTAATAAAAACATGTAAGGAAAATTTCACACAGAAATTGTTCAAAACAATGGAAGTGTTTGAAATTAGGGCTGAAAATAATCTTACAACACAGACATCTGAAGATTTGGACTTCCGTTTTCTATTTTATCAGAAGCATTTATGGATAGGCACAGTTTGAAATCAACAAAGATGTTGTTAGCTGCCCCTGTTAGGATTTACTAGCCTAGCCAGTTACTAAAGCAGCACATTGGTTTAGATGTTTAGTTTAATGGCAAGTTCTCAATGAAGAAAATGAGAGCTTTGTCTGAGTAAGATTAGATGAAAATTAACATTCTGTATTCCTTTTGAAAAGACGTAGTTTTAGAGGAGTAGAGGGATTTTCCAAGTCTTGTAGGAAGCTGCTGAAAAATAAAGGACTAAATAGTAAATTTGTGGAAGTGGATGAAATTGGATAATGTTTCATACTGAAGGTATTTTCATTAATACCTCCATTTTTCAACTCCACAGATCTACACTATTGCATCATGTAAGAGTCATTAATTTTCAAATGATACACCAATATTTTATTTATATTTTCTTTTAATTCAGGCAATATATTGCTAACTGTGTCCAAGAATAAATATATCCATAGATGTATTCATACTTATAATAATGGATAGAGCCCTGTTGCAGAAGCTTCACTATTAGAAAACATGCTAACTTTATCTCTTCTTCTGCACAGAGATATTTCTCACAAAGAAAGTCTAAGGAAAGGGTTGTATTTTTATAATTCTACTGTCACGCTGAATGTATCTTTCCATTGCCATAAACAGCACAGATAAAATAGATATCTTTCACATTTACTTTTTTAGCACTAAAATTTCTGTGTCTCTAAACTTTTTTGAAGGCTTAGGGTAAAAATTCCTGAAAACATTTCCTATTCTTCATAATTCTGCTGGCAGTGCTGTAGAATCACATCCTTTATAGGTATCTGTCACATTATGATAGTGTGATACCACTTATTCGCTCGCTTTAGTTCAGCATGTCATAAATTTAACTTCCAGGAAATAACTTGTATTATAAAGTGCTACATTCGCTTCCAAGCTACACATTGAAATGGTGTGATTCTGTTTTCTTCTTTTATAGGTAAGAAACTTGGTTTCTGTACTGGCAAGAAATGTTTAAAGGTGTAAGTGCTGAGGACATTGCCCTTGCTGAATTCACCTTATAAGAATGCTACACAAGGACTAGCTCTCAAAGATTTATATTTTGTAAAATTTTCATTCACCAAGCAAATAATTTCCATGTGTCTGAGCACATACCACATTAGCAGGTTATAAACATCAGTTCAAAAAAGGAGATTTGGTTTTCAAGGAAAAAAAAAATAGAAACCCAGCATTTTCCCTGATAATATTTTGGAAAATGTTAAACAGTAGGGAAATAATAAATAACTGTATTTCATAGAGGAAAGTTAATTCTAGGGTTAAAGCATTTAATTTTTCTTATCTTTTTTGATTTCTCCAGTCTGCATCTTTCTCTTTAGAACCCCTAGATGTATGACTTAATTCTGACTACTATTGTTAGAATGAAACAATAATCAATGTATAATTCCTGTTTGTAATAAGAAATACATCTAAACACCATGCAATTAGTTTTTTGTAAGCCAGCAAACTGAAACGGAGCAGAATAAGGATTGGTAATACACAGTTATCAAAACCCACTGTAATAATTTTAAAATCATCCAACACAGAGATATCATGAGGACAAATAATGCAGAAATTTAAGAAATTGATTACCAGTTGGATCTAAAATTTGAAGGAAGTAATGAAAATTTCTTTATGCTATTCTATCAGGTACATGCCTTATTTGTGTTTTAAACTGTAATTTACACCATTACAATGCACACGTTAACAGTAATCCCTAAACCAGTGGGAGTACTATGTTCTTTCCCGAAAGACAAGGAAAGTCTTGTAAAATGTTTGAAAAAAAGTGCTACTGAAATGAATGGCAAATTTTAGAGGAGAAAACAAAAACAGAATTTAGAAACCGCTGGTCTCCTAGGTAAACTTAAGTATTGACAGGTCTGAATTAATAGAGACTGGTTTTCAAAAAGTTCAGTGTCAGGTATATATTGCATTTACTCATTCATTCCTACACTACTCTTAAGGGGATTGCTTGATTCCTGACCTGTATGACAGAAAGTAAGTTTGCTGTATAATAGAGAAATAATGTCTATTTTGTACTCCAAAACAGAGTCAAATACCAAAGTTCTATCATTTTAGCACTTTAAGAGGATATACAGATGGGGCTCAGTTCATAAAAAATTGCAGAATTCTTTATTTGCATCTTCACTGGGCAGATACTAGCTCCTCCTAAAGCTGGATATTAGTCCCGAGCCTCTAAGTATTCAACAGAGGGCAGGTTAAAAAGTGGAAATGAGCACTCACTGTGAGTTATCTCCTGAGGGAGGGTGTTGCAGCCAGTGTGCCAAGGAGACTTAAGACTACAGTAAGAATATATATTTTGTGCCAAAGCAGCACATCCTTTGCAGTGCCCTGAAATAATCCTACAAGGTATTCTCCTGAGGCAGAGTTTAGTCTCAGGACAGATAGGCAGCAGCTACCAAGACCCAGATGAATGCAGAAATGGCTTACTATACCCACTGCACTGGAGTTTTATCTGACAAGCAATTCAGTATTATTTGCCACATATAGCCTGATGCAATTTGATGATCGTTTTGATGATCATCTTGAGCTGGAGACGACATTTATTAACTACAGGTTTTTTGAAAGCCAAAAATTACGCCCAGAATCTTATACAAAAATTAAGAAAGGCTGACTCTTCAGACACATAGTTTCTGAAAACACAATTTGTTGTCCCTCTGGTATGATTCCAGAATTGTTACAGAATTTCACAGAGCAGTTAATGATTTTGGTAGAAGGGAAAGTTTAGAGACTGTTCAGTTATAATGTGTATAATTTAATGTGTATAATAATGAGTATAATATTAAGTTTGTTTGAAATGTCACAGGATTTTTGAGTTTTTTTCTGAAAGGGGGTCGTGAGCCATATTTTGAACTTCAGAAAACTGTTACATCTTTATACAATTAAAAAACCTCAGCGATAACATTCTTGATTGGTTTTGACTGATTTTAGCTTTGGTTTTGGGTTTTTTACTTACATGGCTCTTGTACTATTTTATTTCCTTCCCCCACCCCCCCGTATATATAATTTAAATTATAATATGAGTGTAAATAGGCAAAGCACAGGAAGTTTTCAAAATTCATTCAAATATGGAACTATGAAAACAAAAATAGTTCTTCATATATAAGATTTTAATATTATATTTATTTAATTTCAGATTCAATTATCACTAAAACAAAATTCATTAGGATTTTTTCCTTGTCCTCCAAAAGTACATTTTAAACAGAACCCACCTGCTCTTTGTCTCACCCTCACACAAGTTTGGGAAAGGTTGGAGATTAGAGTTACAAAACTGGATGTTATTAAGCATACCTCTAACATATCTATAGGTAGCTGCATTAAAAATAGATGGTCTGCCTAAATTAGTGAGGCTAAGTGGAGGTGACATATAAAACTTTGTTACAGTACTTGAATATATTCTATATATCCTATGTAGTTGATGCTAAGTGACAGGCAAAGACGGTTTAAACAAAATAGCCTGAGATAAAGGATCTTCAATTTAGTAATTATTTTTCATTTTTGTATCCCTCTGGGCTTTTTTTTCCCCACCTCCAGACTGGTGAAGGTTCTTAGATACAGACATCATAAGTGGAACAGTTAATTCATCTACGTGCAATTATTTCTTACAGTCAGTGGAGCTGCTGCCGTGAGTCAGAGTTTGCAAGTTTGTTAACATCATCTTTCTGGCAAGGAGTACCAACAGTTTCACAAGAAACTCCAATTTCCCAAATCACAAATCTCAGCCCAATTTTGCTGACAAGTTTGTGCTTTTTAAAGTATTTAGTGCTGAAGGTTTGAATTTCATCAGATAAAGAAGCCTGACCCTCCAGGGTTTGACTTTTACCTGTTTTAAGTAGATGAAACGGTTACTTTCAAATTCTTTGCACTGTATGACTTCTTCCTGACCCCGTAACAATGTCGCCGGTGCCAGACTGACCCGAGACATTAACAATGCTATGTCTGCTCTCCCAGTTGTGAGCGACATGAATTTTAGCTTTGCCAATGTCCTGTTCCCGAGCATGGAGCAAATCCAGTTGGCTCTGACCATCTCATTGTGAGAACAAAATTTTGCTGATTTTGTCATTGGTGTTTCAGGACTGTACTCACACGCATGCACATGCACACACACCAGTTGTTGTTTCCTCACTTTCTCTAACAAAAGGAGAGCTGTTGTCACATTTTTTTTCCTCCTCTCTTGGTTGTATTTGTCGGGCAAAGATCATCATGCTCTGATTTAGTGTTTTCAAATAAGTGTGCCCTCTGGTGCAGTGCTCTATTGAGAGACAACATAGCCCAAGCAGGAGAGTTCAGCATGGCCACTAATAAAACACAAGTGCTGCTTTGTCAGGCCACGAGTGATTACTTGAACAAGTGCCAACCAAGAAACCAAACATTAGAGCGCGGCTCTTCAGACCCTCAAGACAAAGGGCCAATTGACTTTCCTCATTAGTTTTTGTGCCAAACATGTAAACACAGTTTCCTCTCTATCTTTGATGCTCAAAACATGCCAGCTTGTTAACATCTTGGGTGGTATGGTGGTTTATGAGCTTGTAAAGACTATTATGTACTGGTGGGTTTTGTCCGAATTGAATAGATTGGCTTATCCTAAGGACGCCCGAAACTGGCATCTTTTTGACAATTTAGAAATTCTGTCTTTGCTCCAATAGACTGAAGAAAGTGCCCAAAAGAAATTTAAAACGCACAGGATTTTTTTACTGGCACACATGCACATTAAAGCTTTGTTAAAATTAGGATTGGTCTCTGGCTGACTAAAAAACAAAAACAAAACCCCGCTGAATTGATAAGACAAGCTTTGGCTACATAAATTGCCCGATTAAACCTGATATATAACCATAGTGCAGAAATCTCACTGAGATTCTTTAGGTATTCTTTATATTACACTGCTTTTATTTTGGAGACCTCTGACATTTTAACTCTCTGTGAATTTACTCCAGTCTTTTTTGCTTCTAAATGCTGTGACTATACAAGATAATGGAAATTGGAACAATTTGAAACAACCTGAAATGTTTGTGAAAGGTGCTGAATTTTAGTAAGTGCACTGGGAATGTTTTCTATCTTGGAAATCCCTTTCATTTATGGTGTGACTGCTGGCATGAAATTTTACCAAAGAAAAACACTGAGGGTTTCTTAATGTGGCTACTTTATGAATGACTGTGAATGGTGGTGAGCTTAATGAACTGGCTTCCCTTTTCAGTTCTAAAAATTATATCCATACATTTTAGCTAAAAACTGGAGCTTACTTTTTTCCATTGTACAAAAATATGACAAGGTTTTTAAAAATGAGGATGATTATTAAGAGAAAAACAACTGAAACCCTTTTGTTTAACTTGCATTTCCCCCTAAAACTGAAAGAAATTAATTTTCCATCCTCTGTTTATATTGAAATACAGAATCATATAACCTCCCATCCATGGGTCTAATGAGAATTACATTATTGTCGATGAAGAAATGGTGAGAAGTAGGAATGAGAAAATTATTTTGAATTTTCTTTTAAAAAACCATAAGATAAGAAAGGGAAAGAAGAATAATAAAGGGATTCTGGGATTTTCTTTAACTCTCCCCCTCTCTCATACACACACGCACAGACACACACAGAGATGCATATATATTTTAAATAAAGGATCCAGCATGTATGGAACTATCTGCAGGTAGAAACTAAATGAAAGAAAGGGCTACATTTTTGGTGGAGCTATCTGCAGCCAGATCCTTACAATGAGATTCTCAGTGCCAGTAAAAAAAGAATATTAGCTGAACAGGAAAATAAATGTATGGATCTAATGATACCTAAGATGATGTCTAATAATGAAACTTCAAGTCTTTCCTTCTAGTCTGTCCCACAGACAAGAGCCCCCACTGTCCATGTCTGAAACTTCTGCCCTGCAGGGTCTTTGGCAGGTGGCTGAGCATGCACACAGGGTCCTCACCTCTTCCCCCTTTCCACTGCAAGGTTGGTTGTGTGAGTTTTGGAGTTGCTGTCCAGGTTAAGATTTCTGCCTGGGTTCTGTGTGATTTAGGGCTCGGTCTGCAAGCTCTCTCTGTTTGAGGTTTCCCTGCATCATCTCGAATTAACCCTAACCCAGGAGAAACAGCTGAGGACTGTTAATCATTCTCAAGTGTATGGACAAGCAAATGGTTTCCACCCAGAACAAGCTGTTTTTTCCAGGGCAGGTCTGTACAGGAATGATAAGGAAACAATCTCTCAGCTGCAGATATGAGCCACCTGAGGGGGCTGATGGTGGGAATCCTGCAGTAGATTAAGTTTCAGATGCTTTCAAAGAGTGGTACCTATACTATTCACCTTGAGGGAAAATGAAACAGAGAGTGATGTGCCTTCCTGGGGAAAAAAAAACCTCTGGTACGCCACAAGGGAAAGATGAGCAAAGCTGAGGGGTCCGCAGAAGGTATTAAAAACACTGTGCAGAATTGTGGTTTCATGCCCAGGGACACTGTCAGGTGCATGAACAGGTTTAGGATGGAGTCCCAGAGGGCCTTCACCATGGCCTGGGGAAGGGGCAGGGTTAAATCATAAAGAGGTCCACGGGGTCAGTGCTTAGTCCAGGACAGGTTGTCTAATAGAAATTTCATTTCCCAAGAAGGTTTTATTGAATTACCTCCTCACACAAAATTGTACTGAGAGACTCAAAGCCAGTACAGTGTCTGGACTCTTCTGAGGCTCTTAAGACTTAAATTGCTCTGGGAACAGTTACAAGTGGGTCCAAACATTGCAGACTTGTGAGTGTCCAGAATGGAAGATCTCAGCAATTTCTATAACAGCTGGCACCTAACTCTCAAAAAAGTCCCCTGAAATTTCCTCAGTGCTTGAAAACTATAGCTGCCTTTGGAATTCGAGGAGTTTTCCCTGCAAGGGGAGCTTCTCCCAGGCTTCTCAGTACTACAGATGAAGCTAGCTTCCAAAGCAGATTCTCAGTTCCTGAGGCAGTGGCAGATTTGGAGGCAAAGTGCTGGTAAGGTCCATATGAGTGGGGTAGGCAGCTACTGGTGAAATAAAACAGTCAGTAAGATTAAAGGTACTTGTGGTGATGGTTCAGAGAAATATGGGTGGGAATCTCTTGTCCTCACCTTCCTGACACTCCATTTCCCTTTGCTCATTGCCTTAGGTGACACGAGTCCCAGTTCCTCCCTGTGTTCCTCCCTCTCCTCCTTCCCAGATCTCTACTTCCTCCTTCAAGCTGCTGACTTCCTTCTTCTTGATCCTCCCCCAGGAGGAATGTTCTCTCCCCTATCAAGGCATGTGCTGAGACAGTTCAGTCATTCAAGCTCTGCTGCATGCTGCCTGTGAGGGCGCCGTGGTTTACTCGGGAATGGGTATTCCGGATATTCCATATTTTTGGGATAATGTGGGCCTGCTCTCAGAGTAAGTAAAGCTACTCTCCAAGGCACATGATAACAGTTTTTGCTCAGGACTGAACTTGTATATATGACAGTCGGTGTCAGACAGCTGCAGATATTGCAGGCAGTCTGTGTTACTCTTTATGTTGTTTTTTTCTTCCTCCTGAATTTGATTGAAAATATTGTTACAAACAACATTTTCTGTGATGTGTTGGATTTGACCTAGAACTGAATTTGGTTCATTACCCCTATACCTAATGTTTGTTTTATAACCCTTCTTAGCCTTTTCACTAAATATCCTGTAAAGAAATAATAATTTCAAAATGTGTTTCCAATAGCCATACATTTTTGATTGCCTGACGTTCAGGGTGAGTACATTAATACTGTTCAAAATGCTGTTTGCAGCTTTTCGAGCATGTCAACACTCTGGAATTTCAGCAATCGAATTTGACCTACTGGACCCTGCACGCAAATCCCTCGAATCGATCGCAGCACACAAAGCAGAGTCATGCTGTAGTTTTGTTGCTAGAGTGAAAATTGAAGAGTGGGTTATTGGTGCTCTTTTGCTACCAAGTTCACCATGGCAAAATCATGAGCTTATGATAGACCATATAATGAAACTCTCAGCATTTCGATGTATAAGCCAAGACCAATACCTTGACCTTTTCAGGACTGGCAAAATGGATACAGGAATCATGGAAAAGATGACTGTTCTTATCCTGAGTCAGGCAGTATATGGATAGATAGGGCTACTATGTGCAAAAAAAACACCATTCTCAATGTTTTACAATGGTTTCCTACTGAATTTCAGCATTGTAGTGAAATAGTGAATTTCAGTCAAAATAAATTTCAACCATCATGGTGACAGAATGATCACTGCATAGGGGCAGGGAAGAGAGTCTCTATGAGAAATCACTTCCTGTTAATTTTGTCACCGGCTAACTGGAAAACAAAATGATCATCAGTAGATCAGAAATATGAAAAATTTAAAAAAAGGTATAAAAGTATATGTATCTGCCTTGCTTCCAGATTTAGACTCTGATTGTTACTCATCTGATCATCTGCAGCAGTTTGTTGTTAGAGATTTGTAGGTTCTCAGAGACAGAGAGATTGCTCAGCCTCTAGCAAAAACAACTGGTCAAAGTACACATTAAATCACAATGTGAAAATTACTTCTTAGATCCTTCCAAGTTTTTCTCCTCCTTTGTATATACAGCAGAGTAGCACAAAATGCCATTTATGAGGTCTACCAGTGAGAAGAACGTATATGACAGTAGGTGTAAGATTCTTTTCTTGGTAGGGTTCATCCTCTTCAAATCCACAGTGATTATGTAGTGAATTATTAATGGCAAGGTAAATGCAGTTATTCTGGTGGAAAAGAAAAAAGATGTGTACTGTTATTATGACTGAGAAATTGTTACATGGCAAAAGGATAGGCTGTCATTTACAAACCATTTTTCTATTTAAGGTTCTCTCATTCTCTTGTTCCTCTCTAAGTAGTTTCATACAAAATTGAGAGACTGGGAGAAGGATGAAGTTTCTTATTTAAAGGTCACTCAGTGAAGTGAAGGGACTCCCATTGGGCCTATCCTTGCAATGCTGCCTCAGAGTAGGATCATGTCCGATCCCTTTGGGTCAGGGCAATCAGACTAAAGACTATCTATCCAAAGACATTTGGAAAAGGGGAAACTGTCACCCTTTTTTTAAAAATTATTTTTAAATGAAATAAAGAAATAATGATTGTATAGAAGAAACCAGTTTCAATAAGCCCAGTCAGAGAAGGGAAAGAGAGTCTAAAAATATGAAAGAGAAATATGAGAGACAGAAAAGCAGTCTACGACTACTGGTTTTTAAATAATACGGGGTACAAAGAAATATCCTTTTTTCTTCAGGTTCCTCCCTAAATTGTAGGGATGCTACAGAAATTTCATGATACTGATTAAGCATTTTATTGATATGAGAATATTGTCTCTCTGGTGTAAAGAGAACAGGTCAAAATCTCTATTTTTTATTCATCACTTGAAAAAAAGTGCAGAAATTAGTATTTTCCTGTTTCTGAATACTTTGTCACCTCTAACTTATGTACCTCATATGCTTTTATCCAGTCTCTGCCATTGACAGCCTTTGTATGTTGTCTGCACTCAAACCAGGACAAGTAGAACTATGGTGTGATCTCTTTGCTCACAAGATTACTCTTTATAATTTATTGCCATCCTTACTTCTCGAACAGCACCTGGCAAAATGGGATCCCAATCTGCTTTCAGGCTGTAAGAATACTCACTACAATGTGGCAACAACACATTTAGTTTCTAGATGCCTGTGCACATACATAAAGAGGTTCTGTGGGATTCAGAGTAATAAGGTACTCTTCTAGAAAAATCTTATTTTTCTCAGAAGCCAAGATTTTAAAGGAGTTAGAAATATTGTCTTTGTTCTTTATAATGCACAGTTTTATTCTTTTCATAGAAAATAATCTTTCTGCTTTATTAAACCCATAAAAACTTGAAGGTTACAAAACCTGCTGGAGAATGTTTGCACTCAACAACGCCTTTGTCTAAGTAGCAATGAGGATGGCTGCATAGTTAAGATTTCTGATCTGATCATTTATTTAAGCTATTACATGATTGAATTTTGTTCTGGTTTGTATTCAGGCAGCTTCTCCAAGTATGTTAGAGATATCATACACTGAAATTCTAAAGTGGGTGCAGGGCTCCCTACTTTTGTTCTTCTGCACTGATAGTTTTTAAAATGAAAGCTTTAATCTGTATTATATAGGATCATTAATTTCTGCATTTTACACTTGAGCAACAGCATTCTGATTATCTGCTGCAATGAAAAATAAGCAGCTCTGCTCCTGCAGACTTAATTACTTACTGCAGGGCCCATCCCTTCCTAGTTATGGCACGCAATCTGCAAATGGGGTCAAAAACATTATTAAAAACCAAATTACCCACTGGATGGAGAAAACAAACATACAACTGTGACCTAGAGGACCTCACCAACATAAGAGGCAAGCCTAGCTGCACACATTACACAGCTCTGCTCTCAGACGACACAATAAGCAGCCAGATGAGCTCATCACCCAGGACAGCCATGCATGCTCTTGTGGTATAAAGTGTGTTCTGCCTAGTGTTTTATAAAGGGCGGAAGTGACTGATGTGGAAATGCACCCAAGTGCTTCGGAGAATGTGCCTGCTGAAGAGGTGCCTAGATACAATGGGGGGTTCTAGAAGAGCTGACTTTGGCAGGAAGGACGAGGAATGGTTCCCTAAAATCTCACTGTGTGGCCCTCTTGAAAATTAAGCTCTTGAAAATTGCCAACTCCTTTTAAAAGTGTGATTAAGCCTTGAAGAAAGCTTTCAATAATATTGTATCTATTGTTCTTTAGAAATAGTACTGGTTGCATTTTAGAGCAAGCAGTAGGAGTTATGAAGGATTTTGGAAATTTGAAGAAGTTTGGGAAATTTTTAAAACTATATAAAATGCAGAAGTACTTATAGAAATACATAAAAATGAAACAGCAAACGGACTCCATTTCAAAAATAGTAACTTATTTGTTTAAACACAGTGTAAAATATGCCATATTTATAAAATTTCCATAGCTCAATGGATGAAAAAATGGATCTGAGATAGAATTTTCCATGTCTAAAAGTCTAATGGCTGGTAATAGAATTGTAAACTATAAATGAAATGCTGATCCATTTATATTAAAGGAGATACAATATTTACTAGTAATATTTCTAGCAATAGTATGCTAAGCTAATTTATAAGACAATGGGACAAGGAATCTATTGTTTTGAAATCACATAAAAAGAAATAATAAAAGAAAACAATAAAATATTTAAAGTATATACAAGGAAAAAAGCCCATAAAACACACAGTTACCATTAAAAAATCATTCAGTACCATTTAAAATATATCTATTTGAATATGCTGTATTTAATTAATTGTAAGCACTGAAAATTGCTGAAGCTTAAAAATATTATTCAGTCCAGAACATAATAGTATAATATTTTTTCTATGAAATAAAAACATTATAAATTATAAATAATAAAACTCCAGGAAATGGAGAGGATTACAACAGAACAGTAGTAAGTTATCAACATGCAAAAATATGAGAGATGCAAATAGTCTATAATCACATAGATATCAAGATAAGTTCCATAGTAAAGTTTGTGCTGTAATTTTAACCTGAAGAAGCATTAAAATGATTTCAAAAATTTGCATTTCCTGAATTCCATCTGCAAGTCCAGCAGAATGAATCTTCATGGGGTAAGATTTTTTCCCCTTTAATCAGCCACTAATGTTTTTTTCTATGACTCTGCTGCTGAGCTGCTGTTCTGCTTTCCTGACGTGTCCATCTGGATAGATACCCGTGATCCAGACCTCTTGCCCACTGAATTGAGATTTCAGCCAGAAATCCCATGGACATTTTTCCATTGAATGCAGAAAGGCTTGTCCTCAGTTGGTCAGAGCATGTTGCAAATAACACCAAGGCTATGGATTTGATCCCCGTGTGGGCCATTCATCTAAGAGTTGGATGATGACTTGATGATCCTGGTGGATTCCTTCCAAATTAGAATATCCTGTCAATGTGACTGTGTGATATCTGAGCTGTGGGCCTCGCTCTTCTTTGCTTTCTGGCACTGCATGTGCCAAGCCCCTGAGAAGATGGTGTTGGTGAAGGGAAGGGTAGGGGTGTAGACGAAGAGCGGAGGGGAGAGCTGCAGTACTCCAGCAGTCCAAGGGGTGGCACAGGGAGGTTGAGAAGGGAAGATGTGCTTTAAAACAGATTTTCATAAAAATGGGGATTTGTCAAGGATTGGGAGGAGTGGAAGGACTAGCAGGACTGAGGGTGTCTATCAGCCTTGGAGGACAGCCTTGTTGTGTGTGGGTAGAAATGGAGGCCTGGCAGCGGGGAGCTGGCGCTGTCCTCGGGGGCAGAGGGAGAGAACAGTCTGACTGAGGTGAGCAAAAGCACAATAAGGACATGCTTGCAGATTCCTCTGCTCCATGGGCTCAGGTGGCAGCTGGCTCCCCCAGAGCTTGGCTCAACACCCCTGTGAGCAGAGTGTCCAAGTGGGCACAGCTCTAGCAGCCCAGCTCTGAGCAGAGATATGGTACCTGAGGGGCTGCTTGGACAGGGAGAGCAGGAAACTTGGCATGCCCACCTCCTCCTTTGGCACCAGAGCAACCTGTGCTGCTCCCCACAGGGACAGCTGCAGGCTGACCCGAGCTTGGTGTATGCTGGCAGGAACCTTAAAGCAAAGACCCAGCCCGGCCAGGGTGGCCCCGGGTCTGCCATGGCAGGGGACAGCACTCCCGGGGTGCTGCAGCAGCCGGTCCCACTTGTCTCCTTGTCCCCACATCTCCTCCTTCCTCCTCCTGGATGTGATTTCCAGAATAAAAATGTGATAACCCTCTCCAGTTGCTGAATTGGAGATGAGAAGAAATGTTTCAGAAACACAAGATGATCAGTACAACAACCTGAGTAATTGACAGCATGCTCTCTATTTTTATTTGCCCGATGTGATTCATTGTTGCAGAAGCAGCCTTTAAAGGAGAAAGCCTGAAGTACTGTTCTTGCTGTTGTTACAAGGGCTTCTTCCTTTTTTTTTTTCATAATTAAGCTTGTCAGGTCCATGTCTGGATTTGCAGGCCAATACTTGATATTCACTTTCAGATCCTTAGGCCCAGGAAACTGCAAAGCCATTAGGTAAAAGAAATTAATACAGCTAATCACCAATGCCTGACTACATGCTCCGCAAAGAGACTTAAATCAAATCCCAGCATTTCTCTCGTATTTGCACAATGACAGTAGATTTTTTGTTTATACCTCCATGTCAAAACAGTCCTGGACAAAATGTGCAGCAGTGATTGCAAAGCTGAGTCCTGCAATAGTACTGTGAAGTGATGGTACTGAGATGCGTTTACAGATTTAAAAATCAACAATTTCAGAGAAAGAGGAGAAGAAAAATACTTAAGTTTCTTTTACATTCCCCGGGAGGGCTTTCCATCTCACTCTGGAATAGGGGACCAAAGACAACCTGAACTCCTCTGTTTTAGCAGAAGCCAATCATTCCTGTTCTTTTTTGTCCTTCAGCAGAACCAGGGTCTCTGTTTTGCTCAAGTCTTCTAACTCTTTCACAGATCATCTTACTGCCATTCACTGAGATTTTTCCCTCAGTCTCTAGAACAGTTTAGCTCCATTTCCATTCTCCTTGCTGTGGCTTCTTTAAATACACAAAATTTTATCCCTAAATTCCCAGGGTAGGTATTAGTGCCTTTGCTGAGAAAAGCTGATTTTTATTGGCCAGTTAGCAATCTCTCACAGTTGGGATTTTTTCTCCCCCATTGCTATCTGTGTGTCATTGTTTCTGTATCTTGCAGATTGTGTGTTGGATGTGTAAAATGTCTCTTGCTCATTTTAATTATTGGCCATCCCACAAATGAACCTCTTTAAGAGATACATTGTTTTGCAGGTAGAACTGAAATTATGTCTTGAAAGCCTCCATGTTTGTGATCACACAGCATCAAGAGATCAGATTTTTGTCATTAACCTCATCAGTTTTAACGTTTCTTACAAAACATCAGGTCCTACAAATCTGAGGAAGTGAGAATCTGAAAAATTTTGGAAACAATTTTTAAAAAACCTAAAACATTTTTTGTGATATAGGAAGCTGAAAATTAGACTGTAAAGCCTGAAAACAAACATTTTAAGAGAGGGATCCCAAGGAAGTGGAATGCAAAAGTATAAAGCAATGAGGGTTCTAATCTTGCCATTTGTGGAGTGTATTATGACTTGTAAATACCTGGAGTCACTAAGCTCATCTTGGGAATGAAATATGGTGATGAATACACATAAAAAGGAGGAGAAAAGCTGTCTGGAAGTACTGGCTGCTATGTTTTACTTAGTGGTGTGCTTTGTTTTACACAGAAATTCTTCCTTTCTTTTCCTTTCTTGTTAATTCTCATGGTCAATGTGGTGTATGGCTCAATCTGCACTCATAGAAATTGGCTTCTTGCATCACTAACAGGACACTTTGTGGGTCCTTTTCAAGTTGTCTCTCAGTCATGCAATTTCCAGGACGAAAGCTCAGCAAACAGCACTGAGGCACACACTATGAGACAGGAGGTCTGAACACAGCTCCAGGGAGAAAGAAGTCATACTACATTCACAGCTAGTGCTTGGTCAATGGGTTTTGCAGAAAAGAACATGCAGGGATTGCTCCTCTCTCTGGCATGCTCAATGCTGTTTTCAATGACAAAACAGTCATGTCATCCCTTCCACTGATTCCTCACTAAAATAAGACATCTGTCAGCTGGACTAAGCCAGGCTTGTTTTTAAAACCTGTACAAATAGTGCAACAGACTCATGGCTTCACACTGAAAGAGAGCAGGTTTAGATTGAGGAAGAAATTCTTTACTCTGGGAGTGCTGAGGCACTGGCACAGATTGTGCAGGGAAACAATGGATGTCCCATTCCTGGAATTGTCCAGGGCCGGGTTGGATAGGGCTTTGAGCAACCTGGTCTAGTGAAAGGTGTCCCTGACCCCTGGCAGAGGGGTTTAAGGTTCCTTTAATTTTGCATTGAGCAATTTCTCAGCCTCTGGAATGTCTACCACTTTTGTTTAAATAATCTTAATTAGAAATTACTTCCTCTCCAGTCCATTTTTTTTTAGCTCCCTGTGCTGTGATAACTGATGAAACATGCTTTCAAATCTTGAGTCTAGAGAGGAAGGAGAAGCAAATTAATTCTGTGGGAAAACTTTGTTTAATGCAGTGCTTATTGGATGGTATTTATGATATTTAATGCAATGCATAAAGGATGGTATTTATGACAAATATTTAAAACACATGAGGTGTTTTAAAAGAATGCAAGAACAATGTCCAAGGACTTGACAAAAATTTATTTGAGGCTGAGATGTAAAATTATGCCTTGGAAAGCTAAAATGTCTCCATTGCAGGAATCCAGCAACATTGTTCTTGTTTCAGAAACCCATTTAGTATTTGCATTAATTTCTTATAGCAACACAGGGTTGTTTTCTTTTTTTTTCTTAAGATGTAAAGCCAGCTCAAATGAACTTCAAAAATATATTAGTGAAGTTTTATGGTAAACTCAAAATTTAAAAATAATGTAGTCAACTTGCATAAAAGATAAATTAGGTCCATCCTAGCATTTAAGAGAATTTCTGTTATGAATACGATGTTTAAAAGTAAAAAGCACTGGCAAAAGTAGTGTATATTTCAAGCTAATACTTTTAGAATATTCTCAAATGTTTCAGGCCATTAGATACATATAATATGTGAAATGAGATGATGAACCTTGCAAAGTGCCTATCTATATACTCCCATAGAATGGACCAAAATAAATTGCTAATAGATACAGAATGCAAATGGAAGAAAATACTGATAAAGACAAAACCATGCATGTCAACAACACCGTTCAAACTGGTGTACTTAATTAAAAAAGTGAAGTCAATTAAAATCAAAACAACAGTGTAGCATGTACAAATGCTGGAATAATCATTAGGCCTTGCTGAATAATGAAGGAGTAAAGAATTTTTTTCAAGTGAAACAGCAGGGGTGATACATTACACAAAGCAACAATCTACAACAATATGACAATTGAATTACTTCAGCCCCATTAAGCAGGTGCAGAAGAATAATTAACATGAATTTCTTCAATGGAAAAGAAAAAAACAAACTTTTGTCTAGTACAAACAGCTATTTTTTCCCTCCAAAATGATGAGAAAATATGTCAATGAGCAGATGGATTAAAATGAAACCATTATGCTTATCCTTTGTGTGAGACCCTTTAATTGTAGAATAAAATATGTACAGAGTGTATTTTCTCTGTCTGACAGTGTTAAAACAGGTCACCATGGTTCACATCAGCTTTTGGTCTTCTGCTGAGGCATAAACATCAGTTGCTCATTTTAAAAATATAATATAAAAGGCAAGAGTTTTTGAATTTTTTGAAACACAGGTATTCAGTCAGGCCTCAGGTTTCATTCAACATCTGCTTTTCCCTTTCAAATTCAAAATAAACATGTGATCTCCATCTTCAATCTGAGCAACAACTGTTGTATATACAATGACAAGAAAGAGAGAACAAATTTTATAATATCTCATGAACTGTAAGTTGTTTCTTAAACTCCAGTTACATCCAATGTTTTTCCCTTCGAAGTCCTAGTAAAATAATTCTATTTAGTTCTTTTGAAAGAAATTGATCTGGAGACAGATAGTTTACTCAGGGACATTTGATATTCTTCCTTTATAATCAAAGAAATAGGTAAAGACTAGCAGTGGCTATTTTAGAAATATTTTAATTAAAGATGCAGACATAATCTCTCAAGTGATGGAGTGCATATCCTAAGAAGCTGCAGCTCTGTAGCCAGAGAGACTGTGGAAGGATTAGTGATCATTTTGTGAGTGGGAACTCACCTTTGTTTTTATTAGGAGAGACAAAAGATCCTTCTGGCAGTTTACTGTCCCTCGAATCACTGATGTACTATTAAATATGGTGCATTTCTATTTATTATCAGACCTGAGCAGGTATGTGTGGATTTTTCTAGGGCTCAGTTATTCTACTTTTTCTAGACATCAGACATTGTTGTTATTCCATTCAGTGCCATCTGGAATGCATTATTTTGTTGCTGATGTGCCAGAGAAAAACCCTGTCCTGCCTTTTCGCAATGAAGAGTTAGTTAATGGCAGTTACATGTTTCAGACTACAAAAAGCAGCCAGTGAGAAGAGTTTTGCTAATCCAATCTTTGAATCCTGCCTCTTCAAAAACTTACATGCCGACCTTTGAACAAAGGTACAGTGGACCAAGGACTTTTATTTAAAACCATTTCTGAAACCAGAAGTGGAAGTTTAGAGTGTTTTGGTTTGGGGCTCCCTCTTTCCCTCCCACATTTACAATATATTCGTGGGCAGTAAAAAGAACTAGCCAGTGCTTCCTTTTGTTTCCAGTCCTCTTTGTTTGCAATGTCCATGCAATCACTGAAAATTTATAGGAACAGAGTAAGAGGCCCATAATCTTGTAGCCTAGGGAGGCAAAACTGATGGAGGGGAAGACCTGTTTAATGCATTTTGCCCTATGACCAATTTCATGTAGAGCATGTGAACCATTTGGTACGACCCTCCCTTCATAGACTCTGAAGTATGATCACTAGATTAGAAAGTAATACTTGCTGGTTTACTTTCCAGCTCTATTTATGGCTTTCTAAGAATAAAAATTATGAAAGTATCTCTCCCATGATCCTGCTCTGGGGGTGTAGCTTCTGAAGTGGATGGATTTGAGTCCCATTTAATAAAGAAGGGAATCGAATATTGGATACACATCTCATTTCCAACCTTTGCTAGATGAACCCTCTGAGAATAGCTTGATTACCATGATGAAGGAGAACCAGCACCTGAGCAGGAGATAATACTTCTCTGTGGTGCTATTTTAGTTGGTTTCATTTGGGAATTCTCTGTCAGGAGCCAGCATGAAAAATGGAGCCCCATATAAATCAAATGGACACATGTTAAGCCTACTCCAGGGTTAATGCCCCCTGTGCCAAATATTTGAATACAACTCCTATTTGTCAGACAATGTTAGACTGACACGCACAGTCTGTATTTGTCTCATCAGAAGTAAATTCTAAGTTGTAATAAATGTGCAAACTCATAGCCATGGCAGATATTTTTTGCCTTCATCATGTGAGTGATCACATGATGTTATTTGTCATGATAACTTAAGCATCATACTTAGGAGATGAACTACATTCATGTTATCTGTGAGCACCATGTCCTTGCTCCCCCCTTTCTCACCCCCAATTTATTTACAGAATAATAGACAGGCTTTTTGAAACAGAGTAAATAATCTCCTGAATATTTATTCCCATTAAAAGTAGGTTCTTTTTTCTTTCTATGAGTATTTTTCAAATAACAATGCTTTCAGCTGGTTTGCTTATAATAAAGGCTGCAAACATTACTAAAGGAATTGGCAGCTTTTATTCACAAGAGAGTTTTCTCTGGAAGGAAAGGAAACTGTTTGGTGAATCCTCTTTCTTGCTTACCCCCAGCAGTTATCACTGCATATAAAGAGGTCGGATGAGCCCCGAAGGAAGTTGGAATGTTTGTCCCTATATGAGCATGTTAGAAACGCCAAGTTAGTGTGACTAATGGATAAGACAGAAAGCAAAGCCGGTGATCTAAGATGAATAGAAGCATTAGAGGGAAAACCAGGAATGCAAATCTCACTTTGTTAGAAACACAGACCTTATGTCTGTTCCAGAGTTTTGTTTCATCAACACTTATAGCTCATGGGCTCCTTCAGTGTATAGAGCAACTGTAAATCCTGCAAAAACTGGGAGAGGTAGAGCCTGTAGAAGCTGATGTTTGTATTCAACATTGCTTGATGGAAGCTGCTAAGCGATACTGAAAATGCTGGCAGGAATCCCAGAGTTGTGAGGGAATTTCCATGTGCTGACTCAGACATGAATTTAAGCTTGCTGGATACACCTGATCCTACTGAGGTTATGAAATCTGGAAGCAAGACTGAATTTGAAGTGAACTATTGAAATTCTTAACAGCACATGTAGAAGACACAAAAAGGAAGAGTTGTGGATGAAAACACACAGTTAATAGCTCCCTATCATATAAAGCACTCTCTGAGGAAAAATTAGAATGACACTCACTGAACACTATGTCAAGTGACATCAGGGAACAGGGGCAGCAAAATTCTTGCCCTCCCAAACTGATAAAACAGATTAACAGCTGTTTAATCAGCCACAGAGAATCAGCTATGATCAAAATATGTTGCTGCTGGAAATACCTTAAATTCAGAAGTACTGGGTGCTTTAAGTCTTGCCATGAACTGTCTTTACTTACATGCCAACATGGAATTTAAATCTTAAAAAGCTTTATAAGTTTTTTAGATACACTAGTTCAAAATTACTAATGAGAAATCATTTTTCTAACAATTCTAGTGAAAATGGAAACTGGATTTCAGGGTACATATAGTATTAAGATGACTTTTCAGAGAGGCCATGCAGGGCCCAGCCCAGCCCTTGTGAGAGCAATTTGAGTTGCAGGGCAATAATGGGAAGAGACCCTTTGTTAACTAACAGTTATGTATTCCTATGGGAAACTTGCAGACAAATTCTCCCAACTCTGCTTTTGCTATTTCCCTTCTCGTTGTCAAGAAACAGCTTGCTGGTCATATCTTTATTATGAAGCAATGCTTTAAAACACTTTAACATCTCTGTTTATATGAGAAACATCATCTCCATCTTTCCAAAATTTTTGAAAATCTATCACCAACCACAAGATCTCTTTTTCAAACTCTGGTTGGTACTGTTCCTGTCTAGAGCTAATGAAACAATTCAGAAAAACTCATTTGATAGACTACATCTCTGTCTGCTGTGGCTTATCAAATGCATCATGGCTTTCTCAAATTTCTTGTTGATTTGAAATTTTTGTGAAAAACACCTTACACAGACTACTTAATGTTTCAATCATTTCTAAGCAATCTCTTGCAAACCCTGTGCTTCAGCATCCAGCTTCTGATTGGATATAAACGAGGGAGGTCGCTGAGACTGATTAGAACATCATCCCAGTCTAACTCTTGAAATTAAAAATTGGAAATGTTTGTGGATGTACAGGTTTGGAGGTTTTTTTCTTTTTCTGCTTCAAATAAGACCAAGAAGTTTAATAAGCAGTTGATTACGGACATGTTTGGATAAAAGGATGTTGCTCTCATGGGCCAGATTTCCAGAAGGAAAATAAAGTTTTAACCTGTTGTCAAAATTCTGTTTGGAATCAGTGGCAGTGGGATTTTAAACAGTGCCAAGTGCTTTCCAGAACCACTGAATTTATTTAGGAAGAGGGAAAATGATTTAACAAGTAGCAGCAGCTTTCAAAAAATCTTTGTAAAGTGCTATTGTAAGCCCTGCACACTGAAAAAGGCAAAAAATTATATTTTTATCTGAAATTGCACTTATTTTACACATAATAATAGCGAGTTTAAAAACCAAAGGAAACTGCAATGAAATATATAGCTTTTTTGTCATTTATTTATTTCAACTTCTGTGCCCCTTAGCTTCAATGTCACTTTATTTTCATTGAGCTGCTTAAATTTTATTAAGGTTTCTTTTTACTGAGTGCTAAAATATTTGTGTTGACATAATTAGATCTTATGGTCATGGAATAACATTTATTCAGCTGAATATTCAGCATTTATTTAGTACATGTTCTTTTTCATTAACAAACTCTAACCTGCAGCTCTTTTCCTCCAGTAACAAAAAGCAGAGTTCATGAAATTTGCAGCGGATTTTCTGTGAATGAAATTCACAAAAAACATGGGATTTTTTTAATTGGAAACTGTATGCCCTGAGGGGAAAGGATTTTTTCAATTTTGGGTGGTAGCCTTGGATTTTTTGCTTATAAGCAGGAATGGAGTTGTTTTTAGTTAAAATTCACAACAGAATTTCTTCCTAGAAATAGAGACACATTGCATAATTTTCACACAAGGATGTGGCTATGTTCCAACAGGTTCATACAACTTCTAGCAATGACATCAGGCTCGTGTGTTAAACACAATATTCCAGGGGACAAATAGTCCTGTGTGGGTGTGGCACTGGTGTGAGCCACGAGGATCTGCCCCATCATGAACAGAATGCAAAAAAAAAAATAATTCCGCAAAATACTTCCAAAAGTTACTCCTGTATGAAGCACTTGCTTATTCATGAGTCACCTCCTCATGTGGTGTAGGCGACCTACTGTAACAAGCTAACTTGTACCCAGACCCTTTTTTAGTTCTGTCACCTCCTTTCAATCTGTCTAACAGCCTTCAAGAGACAGGCGTGTCCCTGTGTGTGTCAGGAAAGGAAAGCAGCAGCTCCCATCAGCTGAGTGGGTATTTGTGGATTTGGGGAGATGGAGGAGACAATACTTGCATGGATATAAATGAAGGAAGAATTCAGCCTCCAGTGGGAAACTTGGGTAAGTTCTGGCGTAGGTTTGTTCAGATTAACAGGGGTCTCTCATTTTTGGCTCAGAGAGTTATCTCCTTAAAGGTTTGTAAAAGGAAGAAACTATGATACAGAATAAGCTTCTGGTTTAACAAAGTATAAATCGCAGTGTGAAAACCCACTTTGTTCCTCTAAGATGAACAAAACCTTAAAATTAATTGGAAAGGAAAAAACAATACTGAAGGCAACATAGCATAACTGAGCTGTGAGATTGTGGTAGGGTGCATGTAGAGAGTATTTTTTCAGGCAGATTTGATCTCACCCTTTCCTGAGCCAACTGCAAAACCCAAATGTCTGTATTGGCAGACACGTAGCTGTAGTCCTCACAGCACTCATTCTAAACTAATAAGTCTGGCAGAGAGAGAGAGAGTATATTAGCTCAGTCTTAGTTCCAGCAGCTACCCAGAAGGCATTACAACACACTTGAGATATATCTCATACAAGTTAGTGATATGCCCACACTGCGCAGAAGTGACTACAGTGTGCTGGAGGAACAGCTAGGGCACCAGGAGTTGTGACAGCTTAGAGTGAGGTATTATACCTTACACCCCAGGCAGACTATTGCTGAGTCAAAGCTGGTTTAGCTGTAACTCCTGTAGCTGAACCTATGAAAAGAGTCCAGTTTCTTTCAAAAAAAATAATAATAATAAATAAGTATTCTTAGGGCAGCATGTGTGTTACCAGTTTGTGAGCTCAACAAACAGCCTCAGGCACCTCTGAACATTTCTTGGATATAGAATCTGTGTCATATAACTTCTAAAAAGTTCATTGCTTACAGTCTGCTAGGTCAAGAAAAAAACCTCTGTAGGGGTGGGATGAATTAGGAGAAAGTATAACATATGGTCAGAGGAAAGAAATTGTCTCTTTCTTGTCCCTAGCATTCAGCTAAAGAAGCACACCTTAGAAGAAAATATTTTCAAAAATTTTCAAAATTTTTCTTCTAGATTCCAGGTAACAAATCTGGAGCTGTCAGCTGAATTCAGGACAGAGCTCAGGATTACTGACTGAAAAACAGGGCCACCAATACTTTGCTTACTCTTTGCAGCGATAGGAGCTGCAGGTGCTCAGGTGGGAGACGATCTCTGCTCGGAGCCTGCTGTGTGTCTGTGCAGCCAACAAGGCCAACAGCATCTGGGGCCAGATCTAGAGCAGCATGGCCAGTACATCAAGGGCTGCGATCGTGCCCCATTTTTGCAGCACTCCTTAGAGGGCTGCTAGAGTCGTGTATCCAGTTTCAGACCCAGGTACAAGAAAGACATGGGTTGAGTGGGGAAAATTCAGTGGAGGCACACCAAGATGGTCAGGGTCTGGGGCACGTGCCCTACAGGGTAGAAGCTGAGAGACCTGGACTTCTTTGTCCTTGAGAAGGGAAAGCTCTGGGGGGCCTAAAGCAGGGCCTCCTAGGACCATGAGGAGGACTCCAAGAAGAGAGATCCAGGCAGCTCACAGCAATGTGTAGCAGGAAGAAAAACGACCGTGAGCATATATTTAAATAAGAGGAGTGGGAACAGCCCACAAGTGGAAAAGGCAATCTGTGGGCTCATGCAATCTCTGCATTTGGAGGTTTGCAGCAGTCAACTGTATAAAATCCTGAGCTGTGTGATCTCATCTCATAGCTGAGCCTGCGCTGACCAGATTGTTGAGCTAAAGGCCTCCAGAGGTTACTGCCAATCTCAATTATTCTGTGATCCTATTTCTCCAACAGTTTTTTAGGAAGTGCATTCAGTTTTTTCACCAAAGCACGTCCATGCCTCAGACTGCTCATAAAGGCTCTCCTAAAGGCAGCAACTGTATGCAAACATATTTTGATCAAAATATTAGCCAAAAAAAATTTGACTGTTTCATTCAGGGTTTACTGTGAGGCAACACTAGATGTTTGCATGAGTTTCACATGCGAAATCATGCATGTGAAAATTCCTTTCACAGCAGATGTCTTTTTTTCCCAGTACTTTGTCATTGCTTAGTTCTCCAAGTGCATTTTCCTTCTCTTAACGGATTTTTTCTTTTGTTCCCAAGCCCCATTATGTGTAGTCCAACTTCTTTTACTCAAATTCTTTGTAGTAGATAGATTCAAAAATACACATAAGGGCAGGAATTACCTGGGATTACCAAACACCATCTGATCTCCAGCAACAGATTACATACTCTTAGCCCATTGGAAACTTTTCAAGAAGCCTATTAGCTTATGTTTCTTGCATTTCTGGGGAAACTGAAGTCTTGTTTCACCCTTCCAATGAACAAGAGAGTGTGCACTGGTGTTCAGCAGATAAGCAGTAAGGATTTAGGGCAAAACGTCTTGTTTTGTGTTTCTGGACTCTTTTCCTTTCGGATAGCTGTAGAACAGCTTTAAACAGGCAAACATGAAATAAGATCAATTGGGAATAAAGAAAGAAATTTCCTCCAATATTAGTGTCTTCCTTGGTAAGGAAAGTTGATAGAATCAGTCTTATTAATTGTAAAATTTATATATTTACAATGTATCTAACTTCATTTCATGCATAATACTCTCACGTGTATTGTACAACATCAGAATAAGCTGGGTGTCAAATCTTTGAATATTCCATGTACAAGCTGTTTTGAACATTCAAATGTGTTAAAACTGTGAATGGTTAAAGAGCAAAAAGAGTAGGTGTACCTGAAGCAGTGAGGGGGGAACTGACTTAAGAAATCTTATGAGGAGCTGACCATAAAATGGTACCCTATTTTAAAAAAGTAAGAGTCGGTAACCTATCACAATATAACACTGAAAGAAAACCCAGAGATGCTTCACCTGGGCATCCTTCTTTCCTTAAGTCTACTCTAACATTTTTTCTTGTACTGTCTAAAATATAGCTAAGTACCTCCCCAGCACAGTTCTGGTTACTGAGGTTGGGTACAAAGGGATTTGATCACACCACTTTTATTCAGTATATATCAAAACTTTCTCTAGAATTAGTATTTTCAAAGTAACTTACAGGATTTAGGCATCTACAGCCCTCAGATTTTTGTTTGAAATAACAGTATGGTGTTTGGGATTTCTTTATTTTGAGATATTTAGCCTGAAACCTTCAACTCCCACAATACAGCTGTGCTCAAAAATCAGCTTTTTTTTGTTGCTGTTGTTGCATAAAAGTGAGTCATCATTACATTTAATTTCTATGAAATGGACATGCATCATGAAATGAAGTTTTTCTTTGTTCTCAATTAAACCCACAGGTACAGCCATTTGTCCTTGGACTGAGATGTTGGTTTAAATTCTTCTGCCTACATAAATTTATTTAAGTATTTCTTATTCATCGTGGGTCCCATGCCTTTAGGTAACTAGCTAAATGCTGTTGAAATAAAATTATCAATTGACTTGAATATCTTGATCTAGTCTACTGGCATAACTGAAAGACTACATAATGCTGACTCTTTAGTCAGCTGGTAATCTGTTCTTTCTTTTACTTTGATTTGGATGCAGTGAACTGAATTTTATAAGCAGGAAATTAAGTACAAAGACTACTCATGGGTTGCTTGTAAGAGGAGCTTAGCATAAAGATGTCACCTGGGCTGCAACTGAATACTTGATAGCATTGCTTGCATGTAATCATATCAATAGCTTGCATATGTGGTCATAAGGTTGAGGTTGCAAAGTGGTGCTACTTCTGGATCATACCTTCAGTCCTTGTTCAAGCACTGTTGACAGAAAGCACTCAAGAAAGCAGCAAAGTAGGCAGAACTTTCCCTAAATGAAAGGGACTGCCTCAGAAAGAGTTTAAACAACCAACATTAATTTACTTTTACTCTCAATCAGTGATAAATTTAGCCATTCCCAGCTGCTGGGAGAGTTTTCTAACTGTTTGCTTTTACAGCTCACAGTTTACAGCAACCCATGGGCTGTTTTAACCTGTGACAGCCAGATTTTCTTTGGCTTCTACTCAGCCCTCCCCACTGATTAGCTTAGGCAGATCTTCACTGGTCTCACAGACTCACAGACATACTGTTCTGAAAAGTTTCATTATTCCCACTTGTAAAAGACTAAGCTGCCTAACTTGGAGATGTTGCTGTCAAGATGCTGAAGATGTCAAGATGAAAAAAACCTAGATGATTCAAGTCCTGTCATGCGTTTAGCTGACACTACTCTTCAGCTTCAGGTAACCACTCTATGGCAAAGATACCTGAGTACATCTTCTAAGCAATTCTCAGCAGGACAGTTTGAAACCAGGTGGACTCCCACATGCTTTAACTACATCTATCCCTCAGTAGCTATCCCTCAGTAGATCGGTGCTTAACAGATCTACATCTTCCCTACTTTGTCTACAGTCAGTCAGGGTTTGTCTCAGTCTAAAGGTCTAGTTATGAGATCTGAGATGTTGCGTAGACAAACCAAGAGGTTGAGATAGCAGAGGAATGGTCATCTAGGCTCTGTGTTTTCAAAGTCAGCCTTAAAGAAAACAAGAGTAAGGACGATAGGAAGACTCTTCCTGACAGTAGACTAAAAGTTGTTTGTTAGGCTATTTTAAATTAGAAAAACTTAGTCAAACAGAGGCTTACCTCACATAAATATTCAAAATGAGAAACGAGATGTTGTGTTGTGCTGCCTTCAGACTGATGGAGCAGTAAGGTATTCAGTGAAGTCTTAGAGTACCAAACAAACAGGAAGGTACCTGAGAAGGCTACGGATCAGAGGTTTGATTGTTGTTGGAGAATCTGTCTTTCAAGTTGCTTATCTGTGCTAAAAATTGGTATGAGCACTTCAAATTGCAAGTGCCCAATCTGCACAAAGTGGAAGTAATATGCTGACAAAGTCCTGTACAGGTAGCAATCAACATTATCCTGGATGAGCTACAACATTACTAAGATGTTTTAAGGAGGACCTGCCAGAGAAGCATTACAGTAATTAACCCAGATTGTCAGAATGTTGGGCAGGCCTGAGTCTCAGAAGCTGAAGCATTCAAATAAATAAATAAATAATTGATGTGCATCACTGCTTAGGGATGACAAGTCTGAAACCAGCATCCTGAGTCCATAAAGATAATAGCTTGCTCACAGTTGATGTGAATGGATGACAACAGGAACCTTTAGAGGTGATTTGCAAAGGCAAAAAAAAGGGGGGGGGTGTACCATTTTCACTTATTTTGTGATGACTACAGAAGGCTTGAAAGCTTCTGCCCCTCCTCACATTTCACATCTTATCTGATCTGTTTTCCTGGATGATTCTACAACAGGGTAGAGGGAAAGTATAATTATGATGCCACATCATACCATGGAAATAATACTGAATTAGGAGAGAAAAAGACATTTTTTTTAAAATTAAAACCACTGAGCTCTTNAAAAAAAAAAAAAAAAGAAAAACGAGTATAAAATAAGTGTGAGGCTGCCACTCTGTTTTGTCACACAACAAAACAAGGAATGATGGTAAGTGACATAATGCCATTTTCTCTGCCATCTTTGAATCTGTAAATGCTACAACATTAAAAGATGTGTGTTTAAGCTCTTAAATGAGATATCGTGTAAATAGCATCAATATCTGACACATTAGTATGCAGAAGTTGCTACAGCAGCCTATTTAGCATGAGTAAGTCAACAGGATTGAAAGAAACTTGGAGATGAAAAACATGTTCCAGGGAAAAAAAAGTACACTGCAAAAAAAAGGCACAGGACTGGGTTTTTCTGGCAAATTGCATTCTCTTCTGGTGTCTCACAAATCAAGATTGGTTTGGGGGAGTTCTTTTGTGACTGAAGTTATTGCTCAGCAACAGCATTTAATGCCAGAGAGGGAGAAGGAATAGTCAAAGCTAACCCAAACAGTGTAAGCAGATATTCCACATGGGGTAAAATTTTGAATGATTTATGATAAAGAAAGCATTTATTAAATCTCTCCAAAAATAAGCATAGATAAGCAACAGTCACAGATGGACAAAAGATCAACCAGAAAATAACCCACAAGAAGCTTAGTGCCAAAAGTAGTTGACATAATCATCAAATCAATTTCTGATGGTACAAACACTTCTGTATTCAGTCTGTTTCCCTGTGCTGTCGATCATTTGTTATGTCATTCTGATCACTGTTGCCCAATATAAGCTTTTAATAGTTTTGAGAAGTTCAGGTACTTTCTGGAGTTTACTTTCCACATGCTCACAAGGTGCCAGGTGAGGGCCAGGTTACTCTTTCTGGTCAGTGAGCACTTATATGACATTTACTTTTGAGATCTAGCTTTATCCCCAGATGTTGTCCATTTTTGTATAAAAATAGAGAGCCTTAGGACACTGTGGACCTTTGTGCAAGATGTTCCTTCACAGTGATTACAAGGGAAGGAGTGCACAAACCTGGTTGCTGATGAGGGTTTCAGGCTAAGCCTTTAGGTCATTAGTCAGAGCAATAGCAATGCCTTCCACAGTTCAAAGATTACTGCTCAAAGTCATAGTGGAGACCACTCTTCAGAAAAAAAATCTATTATTTCAGCATAACTAAAGCACTCTTCAAAATGTGAGAGATTTAAAAGTAAAAATGGGGTATATTGCCATATCTACCAGAGTAAAGGAGAAAGGAATTCTATCTAGAGATACACACACTGTGGAACTGAATCAGAGTTTAATGTTTCTCTCAGGCAGTAGATTGCCAGCTGTGAGTAGGAGCATATTTTCTTCGCTGGTACGATCAGTTGAAATCATATGTTAGTAATTTAGAGCTGCCTACCTGTCTATAAAGTGCTCATCTGTGCACTACCCAGAATTTTAAAGTTGTTTGGAAGCATAATAGTTGAAAAGTGTTTGAGGCATTGATGGATATTTATGTTTGTTCAGCTAAGGAAAGGAGTCCACTGAGTACAAAACTATAATGTTATTTGTGTGTTTGTGCACTTGTCTTAATTGTGGTACATCATTCAGAAATATTTTATCAATCTAAGAATCTGATATGTTTTGTAACTAGTCGACATTTCTTAGACCTTCAGAGAAAAGAGAGTATCATTTGGAAATACCTAAAGGAAGAAAGAAAAAAGTATCTGAAAGGGGACTTTTGGGTTTTGTTTGTTCTTAAAATTCAGAACCGTCATCGGAGTAAAAAAATACACAATGGATATGATGCATACAGGCAAAGCAGTAATGCTGTAAATAATATGTAACTCTGGTCTATATTCCATTTTTGTGATTTCACTTATATTTTAAGCCCAGGTTCTTCAATGATGAGTACTGATTTTTGATGTACAAGATCAAATACTGTAATAATTCAGTGTCTCAAAAATCTGAGCTGATACGCTTTCCTGATTTCATCCATCTCAACCCTTCAGCCACTCTCCTGATTTCTTTTAAACACAAGTCAATAGTTTCTTCTCACATCTCGATATCTGCCTGTAAGGGCCTCCCTTTACAATTGCCTGTTGCTGAGGGGATATCTCAGTTCACAGACTCCTGGTGCAACATCTCAGAAGAGTTCCCTCAGAGCTACTGCACTCTATTATTATGTCAGTATTGTTTCCTGACGTAGTAAATATGAAAACTACATTTCTTACAAGGAATTAGATTGTACGGTGTCCTTGCTAGGTTTAGTGAATGAACTGACTCCCTCCTCTATAACTAGTAATAAATAGTAATAAAACCTTTCGCTGACATTTTAAAGAATAGTGCAGAATGCAGGTAAAACACTACAGAATTGATTTTGCACTTATCAGACAAGAAGAAATGTAATTATATTGCATTTCCCCAAGGACTGTTTTCTTTTACCTAGCCTCCTTATTTAAAAAAGAAAAAACTGTAAGAATTCAGAAGTCTTCTATGGATGGCAGAAGGATTCCAAGCCATTGCAATTCCTGGATTTTTTTTCAGATAGGCCTGTGCTGTGTACCTCTGTAGTTCTCTATTTGTATGCTATTATTTCAGCAAAATTCCAATTGACCCATTTTTTCTGTGGACTGTGGGTTCTAAAGTGAAGCCCTTAGATTTCCTTTTACAGCCTGCTGCTCTGCAGAGCATTGTGTCACTCTGCTAAGACAAAATCAAGCAAATTTCCTCCTCTTTGGTTCTTGCCACTGATCAGGTAATCTCCTTTGCTATTTTTTGGACCGCATGCACACAGGAATGCACTTTTTACATTTCTGTAGAAGATTTTTTTTTAATCTTACTCATTCTTTTAACTGCATTTTCTTCCTGGAATGAATGAGGCGATTACCTCACTGATATGAGGTAATAGAAGAAAAGTAGAAATATCTTTGGTTCCTATTGTTACAATTCCTATTTCTCTGTATTCCTGAATTTTGCCCCTGTCACACTGTCAGTTGATGGTTAACAGGGCATCTTGATGCTCAAAGAAAAGGTCTGTACCTGTGAAATGATGTTGGACTAGAAAGCCAGAAAATATTTTTTATCTAAATAAAGGTGAGGATAGGTGACGTCTCGGAAATATAGTACCACTTCCAGACTCTTCTTGGTGCTGCCAAGCAATGGGACAAGAGGCAATGGGCAGAAACTGATGCACAGAAAGTTCCACCTGAACATGAAGAGCTACTTTCCTGTGCTGGTGACTGAGCATTGGGACAGGTTGCCCACAGAGGTTGTGGAGTCTCCCTCACTGGACATATTCAAGAACCACCTGGCCGCAATCCTGTGCCATGTGCTCTAGGAAGACCCTGCTTGAACAGAGGGGTTGAAACAGATGACTCACTGTGGTGCCTTTAAACTTTACCCATTCTGTGATTCTAAAACAGGTTGGAAAGATAACCACTGGCCTATGTGCATGCTTGGTCTGGCCTGAGGAATATCCAAATAAACTTCAATGCTATCAGATTTCAAATAATAAATTCAAATGCCAACCATGATTTAAAAGCTAAACTACTGCAACCCAGTTATCCCTTTTAGTGCTACTTTGCAGTTTCTGCAGCATCACAGAGATGTTCCAATGAGTGGAGTTAGAAAATAATAGATAATTTTAAAAGTCTTAAAAAAAATCATTTAATTAGTTTTCCTTTCTCCTACTTGCACTTGATAAATGAACATATTAAACTGTGAAGACTCAGGAGCCTCCAAAAGCCTTTGATGTGTATTAGAATTATCTAATAATTAACCTCAGGATTCACCACTATGACTCATTGAGGTGAAGTGAAACAGTGCTTATGATGAAGGGAATTCCAGATCTGCCAGCCCCAAGGAACCTTCATTCTCCTCCACTTTGTCATAGAGATCTCTGAACTCCCCCAGTTTACCTTTTTGTTGTATTTCCTTCTTGGTTCTTTTTCAGTGCGGCATTTTTTGGGTGTAAATGATGGGCACATCATTTTTAAAAGGCAATGTTGAGAAATAACATTTGGCTTACATAATATATATGCATATATGCATTTTCTCTGGACTGGGTTGGGTTTTTTTTTTTCCATACCTGATATTAGAGAGCATTGTTCAGCCTGGGGTATCTTTTAAATACTTTATGTTGATGTGGTTACCTGAACTAAGAGTGGGCCCTCTCTTTAGAGTGAGAAAGCCTATGCTCACAACTTCCCCTGCATCTTTGGCTATTACAGCATGGATGCCAGTCCAACCTCTGCTCTAAAGAAGGACAGTACTTCAACTCCTACAAGTGCCATTGAAGAGGTGCTGGTTTTGTGTTAATAAATTGCTCCCTTTGTCTTTAACTGCAAGCATAACAATTCATAATAATGTAACTTCTTATTTGTGCCAGGGTCAGAAGTGGTCACTGATTTTATGTACTCAGATTAAGTAAGAACTTTCATCCTGAATTTGTAATGTACTAGAAAACATTGATGCCAATTGGACTGAATGGCAAATGAGGGCATCAGCAGCTCCCTGAAAATGAACACTCAAAAACCAGGAATTGATTAAAGAGTGGACATTTAAAAACCTGGGCAGCAGTTTCTGTTGTCCGTGACTCTCTGAGTGCTTTTATAATCTGCTGTGGGAGCCACAGTAGCTTCAGACTCACTGAAGATGGCCACAGTGATGATCGACCAGCCAGGGTCACGATATTGCTTTCATTCACAATATGGTTCAGGAGGGAGGGTGTTGACAGAAATGTTTACAGATTTGAGCAATGGCAACACTGAGAAAAAATTACACAAGGCAATGCTTTAATCTACCATTTAAAGACTACCTCTCTGTAAGCATATGCTGGCTTGGAGCTACATTTCCAGAGCACCTTTCAGAGTAAATAAAAATATTCACTAGAACAAGGCTCAAAAATACTACTTAGTTTCCAGTTTCACAGATTTTACCTCAATCTTTGGAGGGATTTCTAGGAAAAGACAGGATGAGTAAGGACTGGTCTTGTTGAACCAAGGAAGAGCTTGCCAAGGAAGTAACCCCTTCTGAGGTGTCCTAACGCTTCCCCGTACCTTTAAACACCAAGTAGTAATTTCTCAATGTTAACAAAGGTGGTCTTCAACCTATAGCCACAATGTTGTATCAGGAAAGGGGCAATATATGTAGCAATATATTATCATAGAATCACAGAACAGTTTGGCTTGGAAGAGACCTTAAAGCTCATCTGGTTCCAACCCTCTGCCATGGGCAGGGACATTTTCCACTAGTCCAGATTAGTCAAAGCCCCACCCAGACTGGCCTTGAACACTTCCAGGTATGGGAAATCCACAATTTCTCTGGGCAACCTGTTCCAGTGCCTGGATTTTGCACAGATGTTTGTGTTGCTTCCCCAGCAGATGGGGTGTTAAAGTGCCCCCTCAGGTTGAGACCTTGTGAGCAGGATGCCTGTATTGAAGTAAGAAGACTTTGTTGACAGGCTCTCCCTGATCAGGTGCCTGTAGCAGACCTCAACAAGGTAGCTTTTGTTGGTCCTGTCCTTGATTTTTACCATCAAGTTCCCAATCTGTTTGCAGCTGGTTTGTGCTCTTATCCTTTCTCCTCAGTCAAGGGTTCACCAACAGTGACCAACACTTTCATTAGCAAAAAAGTAATGAATTGCATTGTGCCTTGAACTGAGAGTCAAAGTCTCACAAAATCTTCTGAAAGTACCTCTCTAGGAAGAGGAAGCATGCTCCTCTTTCTGACAGACTACATTATAGATCTTCACTGTACATCCACTGCCTTGCAGTCCACTTCCAAGTCCAGATTTTCAAGACCACTGACACAAAAAATTAATCCACGTGTTTTCCCAACACTTAGAGGTCTAAAAGCATTTATGTCTTTTAAAAGAAGTGCAGCTTATCCAGGCTAAAACTAGTATGTTTCTTCTGCTGAAGTGAAGCAGCAGATGTATTCAAAATATTACCTGAGATACAACTGCCTCAGTGAAATTTCCTTCCATCTGTAGCAAGTCTGACTGAGTCATACTGAAACTGAAGTTATAATTTATTTATTGCTGTCAAAGGAGCTCGCTTTCCTTTTAGTACTTGAATGCAGTGAAAAGTCTCAGATGAACTGTAGTTAATAATAGTTTGTGGTCAACCTGGGGAGGCACTTCAAGCAGTCATATTTGATTTTGACCATGTTCTGTTCGATACTGTCACTGCTGATGTGGCCAGACGAGCTGGGAGAGCACCTGCATTAATTAAAAAGTTCAGCATTTGAAAGACTACATAGGATTTCAAAGCCAGGTGAGCATCTGCAGTTTGAAAGCAGAAAACCAGAGATTTGTAAAGAACAAGTGGAGCCTTGGAATTGGGGATGAGGATTTTAAATAGCCTCGTAGCAACTGGGTGGAAAAATAATTCCAAGTTTACAATGTGGCACAATTGCATATGAAGCTACTTCAAAAGAACGAATCACATTCTGGGATGTTTTAAGAACACTGTTGGCTGTAAGACAGAGGAATGAGATTATTCTGCTCTATTTGCCACTGGAGAAGCCTCAGTTGAAGTACTGTATCCAATTTAAGGTGTCACACTTAAAGACAGATGTTTACCAATGGGAGATAGAAGAAAGCAGTGGGAATGATCAGCCAAGGAGGCAAGGCTGAATGAAGTAGCCTTATTTCTTTTGATAAAAGGAAAAGCAAGAAAGAAGGCTGATAATGACCTCCAATCTTGTAAAAGTTTTTTCTTAAAAAAGGAGGTGGTCTGTCATGCCCTGAGTCCAAGAGAGGGAGGCCCAGAAGAAATTGGCTTGCTTCTCAACAAATTATATTTAAATTATATATAAAGGAGAACAATCTAGTTACAAGATTTATGAAAGCATTAGAGCAAGATAACAAGATACAGGTCAGATTTCAATTAGTGAAGATTTTTTAAGGACAATTTAGCCTTAGGTGTGGTGGGTTACGTGCAACTGAACCTTGTTCTTTGAAGGGTTATGAAGAAGCTGACCTCTAAATGTCCTTTCCAACACTGAAACTTCAAAAGGGCGAATTCCACCTTCCCCTTTCTCTGTGCAGTGCTGTAAAATGGGGGTTCAGACGTGGTGCAAGTAAAGACAGTCATTTAATTTTCAAGAAAATGATCTTTTGCCATGTGTGCTTCAAACATGGTGCCTCTTTTCACAGCATCATAAAGATTGACAAGAAATTTCAACCAGGACAACAAATGCTACAAGGTTAGGAGCTGGAAGAAATTTGTAATCCATATACCTAGAATGTGACAGTCTGATTTCCTCCTGGTTGCCTAATGTCTATCAGAAACCAGAATTAAAAATATATCTTGATGCTGTGATGTTGCCTTTACTGTTCTCAATGGGAAAAAAAAAAATAATGTCAGTTCTCTGTGAGAGGATTGGGGCATGAATTTCATGAACTTTTCACACTGTAATCTATGACTACTTCCCATCGCCCCTCCCCCCCAAATCCATATGGGTTTATTGAATTTGAAAACTTTGCCATGAGATTAAATCATACTATCATGCAAAAAATATACCTAAGCTGACCCAACCAGCCAGCTAAAATTTACAGGATGGTTTTCTACAGCAGGGATCTTCCACAAGAAAATCTCCACATTTCATAGGCTACATGACTATGAAAAGACAAACTTGAAAATGTTTCCCTTCTTATTATTCAGCAGACAAACACGGAATCTCTGACTCAGCACAACAAAGCCTTTTTCCAATCAACACAAACTAATGATTAGAAAGGCTTGGAAAGTGTTATGTTGGGTTATTCTGAAAATTGCTGTCTGAGGATGTCCTAATGGGAATATGACTGGTTTTGAATAAGGATGTGTAAGTCACTACCAATTTTCATCAAGGTGGCCCAGACCTGTTTATCCTCTTGCTGTATGTGATGACACGCATGACACAGCCTAGGTGAAAACGTCCCGTCCATCTCCTAGAAAAGCTTAATAATTTATTTGTAGCCCAAGTCATTCGAGACTTGTACACACTGCTCATTCTCTGCACTGCACAGCTGTCCCTTAAAGCAGCAGTACTGCATGCTTCAAACAGCTTTGCCTGACACCCTCCTGGTTTTCATTATATTGTTGTGTTATATTTTGAAAACAAAACAAAATGAAGAATCAATACTGAGGATGTTTGGGAGAAATATCATGACCTTCATTACAACTGCTACAATCCAGAAACCAAGCTGCAAAGGCAATGTCACCCTGCTATCACCAAGGTAAGGACACAGAGGAAAAAAGTTGCTCATGACATAACTGTCCTATAGGGTGTTAGGCTAAATATATATGAGGTGCTGCTAAACTAGCAGCATCTCATTAGCTTTCTTTTCTTTTGCTGTTTGGAGTCAGTCTTTGCTGTGTGGTAATGCATGTGGCATAGGAAAACAATGTTTCCCCTTTTTTCTCTGTTAAGGCGTTATGGCTCTATTTTACCTGACCAGTATGATGCTGCACTCCACCAAGAAACGCCTCATGCCACACCTGAAATCACAGTGGGCTGAATGCAGTGAAGCCACGTGGTCTCACTCCTCAGGCTTTGTGCTGTTCTCTTGCTTGCTTTTCTACCTGAGCAGGTAGTCCTATATTCAGCTTCAGACTGTAATCATCAGCTCTGCATCCAGACTTTTGAGCCATTAGGGTGCAGCTGGTCTGTGACTCAGCAGTTCTGCTTGCAGAGGGTTTGCAGGATCAGTTCCACTGTAGCTGAAGCTGCTGTGTTTGTGTTGTTTCCAGCAGCATCCAGCTGCTGTGCTGCCAGGGGTGCCATCACACGCATGCTGCACTGCTCTTGATCAAAAGCCTCCTGAAATCTGGATTACCTCTGTCTTTATCCCTACTGTTGCTTTTAAAGCATAATATACAATATTGGGAAATACCACTCTTGCTCCTGAAGAGAGGAGCTGCTAAAGACCCAGAAATCAGAAGCAGGTAAGGATATCTGAACTAGGCAGGATAGTTTGGGACTGCAAAACTCAGCTGCAGGGAGTACAGTCTCACACCCAGATTTTCCCCTTTCATCAAATGAAACTGCTGAATGAAGAAAAAAACAGACTGGTAGCTTTGGTAACTATATGGAGCTGGATAACTCCAACTATGCAAGCAGAAAGCCCTTTTCACATTGTTAAGTACCCACTCTCTGAAATCTGTGAGTTTCCCATCCTCTGCCTCAGCTTCTTTACCCCAAACTACTCTTCTGCAGATCATCTGGGAACTTTCCCATCCAGATTCTCCCTTTGTAAGGCACACTGGGATTTTCAAAGTTTTGTTCTTCTGTACCAAAGGACCTGACATTCTGTAGTCTTTTTGGAAGAATTCAGTGGCTTGGGATGGCTAGAACCATGTGATTAGATGTAGACCTTAGGTTTTGTCTGCAGATTATGTGATTGGATTAAGTGGCAACTTCTAGACTCCATGAAGTTACTTCTCAACCCACATGCGCCCTCCCTCTCCCTCTCAGCGTTTTGAAAACTTAATAGTTATCAGAACCACACACTTTATGTCAGTTTCTAGACTGATCAATGGTGTCTTCCATAATGCAAGATCAGACAGCAAGCAATATGCATGTACCATTACAGAGTAATAGGCACAAAAATCCAGAGAATCCAGGTTACCTTTTTTTTGGCCTATGAATTTGATTGTTCTTTCAGATCCAGGCTCAGACTATGTTCTCACTTATAAGGTAAAAAGGGCCAGGGCATTTTTCTCTTTCCCTTAGTAGCCAGGCAAAAAAATACCTGTATATTTTCCTACACTCCAAAATACCCTCAGATTTCACCTGGGAATCATCTCTGGCCCATGCTACCTCCCAGCTGTGTCCAGCATTACTGGTGAGAGAACCTGACCAAAGCAGCAGCAGGACATGCCAGTGACTCGGCCATAGGGACACACACATGGCCACGCTGTGTGTCTGTCTGCTTTATTAGTACAAATGTAGCCTGGGGGAGCCAGAGATGGCTGATCCTGAGATATGCAGGTACCAGGAAGCCAGCAAGAGAGAGGAACCCACAGATCTTGAGGAAAGGGTGCAGCTCTCTATATGAAAATGCAGACATCTATCTGTTACACGGCGTACAAGGAGTTATAGCAATGGGCACACAGTGGCATGAGCATTAATTTTGCTAAAAGGCAGAGGAGATACTGAGAGGGTCCTCAGCAACAATAGGTTCTGATTTGCATTTTATAGAGCCAGTGCTGTTGTGGCCTCAGTGCTCTTATACCAGTCTTGGCAACCAAGCAGAATACACTCTCTCATGCTCTAATTGAGCCCTCATTTTGCTGCACAGGCACCAGAAATGCTGGAATACCTACAGTGCAAACAGGAGCTGCCTCATAAGAACATGCAATCTCAAACTAGAGGTCTCTTTAGTCCATTTCTCTGTCTCTCATAGTCCCCCATAGCAGATGCTCAGGGAGTAGCAGAGCATGCATCATATATCCCAAAGACAGCAGCTGAGCAAATCTGGGACAAGAAAGAATTGAATGAAAAAGTGTGTTCATCATTTTAAGAATTTGGGCTTCATCTATGTGCTCTGGCAAAGGAAAAGGGTTTTCTGTTTACGTGCATCACATCACTCCTGTGGTAAAAGCAAATGGCTCCTTCTGGCCTGTTGCAATGAACAGCAGAAATGGTACCATCCAAACCAAATTCTGCTGTATAGACCCCCACAGTTCTGTACCTCCACAAGCCTGGGACAGCACAGCTCCCCCAGGAGCCACAAGCCACTGAAACAAGAGAGAGGCCATGCTTTTTGATTGTTTTTCAACAAGACCTATAGGAGTATTCAGGTCTTGTGGCACCTTCAGATCTGGGGATGACCCAGTCCACGTGAAGCTGGATAGAGAGCATCCTCCTCCAGTGGGCTTTACCTCCAGCACAGCCCAAATAAGGAGCACCCTATGCACCCAGACATCTCTTTGCTCAATGTGGGTGTCACACATCTCTGTGCAACCCTGGAAAACCTTGTAGTTCTTGGCTCCTCTGCAACAACCCTGTGATACAGTCCTGCTACCACCCTGTGGGCCCCTGTTTTCTCATTGTTCTGAAGAGCTGATGGCAGATGTCCCATCACAAATGGTAGAGGATACCTGGGGATGGTCTATCCACTTTGAAATATTCTGGTTTTTTCTCAGGAATTACGAGTAAACACAGTAGGCCAAAGAGGCTTGGCTGAATATACAAGGGCTTCTGCTACTACAGCCTGAGCCCACCCTTGAGAAGCATTTTCAACTAACAGAGGAGAAAGCAAACCAAAAAGTGAGTGAGGAAAAGAAGAAAGAAGGAGTTAGTTAATGGAATAAATCCATTTCCTAGGACCTAATGGCAAGAGCACATTTACGCAGCTAAACATGAACTTTGTATCCTCCTGTAACGTCAGCCCCTCAAAAGAACATCAGCAATTTAACAGACTTTACTCTTTGTCTCATTTTTCCTCTTTTTCATGTAAGTGATCCTCAAGTTTTACCATTAATGTGGTAAGAGAGAGCCACATCCCACACAGAAGTAGCTGTTGCCCAAACGCGTATGTGAAGAAAGTGTTTTCATCTCTGTGTGCATTTCTGCTGTGGTTGCTCACTGGAAGATTTGTGCTACAACAGCACAATTTTGAGCTTTAGTTCAGCTTCAGTAAGTGGAATGCTGCAAACCTTCAAAAAACACCACAGGTTTGAAGCTGCCTCTGTGCCTTCCTGACAGTTTCACTATCCCCCAACACGTTTGCAAGAGCATGTAGTGACCGGACAAGAGGGTATAGCTTCAAACTAAAAGACAGAAGATTAAACATCTAACATTTAGATTAAACATTAGGAACAAAATATTTATTGTAAGGGTGGTGAGGCACTGGAACAAGAGGGTCAGAGAAATTGTGAATGCTCTGTGCCTGTAAGTGGTCAAGCTCAGGTTAGACGGGGCTCTGATCAACCTGGTCTAGTGAAAGGTGTCCCTGCCCACTGCTGGGAAGTTGGAACTAAATGAACTTTGAGGTCTTTTCCGACCCAGTCCAGTCTGTGATTCTATTAACATTCCCACAGCTCACATCATATGCATAGCCAGTATTAATTGCCTCACTATAACAAGACAGGCATTGAAAAAAACACCAAAAATTACAGAAGGTAGCACTAGAGCCTGCCAGGTGCAGGCACGTGGCTGAGAGGGTGGCCCAGTTTGTGCTGGAGGCTTGCAAACCCCAAGTGTGTGCCACATCATTTTGCCCAGACTTAGAGCAGAGAGCCAGGAGCACTTGTTAGTCCTCATTGTCATTCAAAATGGGATCGTTTGAGGCAACCATGCTGCGATGCTTTTCTGTCAGGAGGCTCATCTCTTGTGTGTGCCCTACAGCCCCTGTTACACATGTGACTTACACCTCTGAGCACGGGCTGGGTGTGGGGAGGGACAGCCTTTTGTGTGCCATTTCCTGCCATCCTGGCCCTACAGCACGAAGTCATGATGCCTGCAGTTGTTTCACACCATCCCCTGGTGGGCTCAGCCTTCCTTCTGTGAAAGAAGTGCATATCCTGGAAGAAAAGAAGGATGGACACCCGCTTAACATCAGTGCTTGGCTGCGAGTGCCCCCCTGAACGCTGCCAGCCCCGCTCAGCGAGGTTTGCCTCCTCCCTGCAGCCAGCACCTCTGTGCTCGCTGAGCCCTTAGCTGGACTTGTCTTTAGTCTTCCCTATCCCCCGTGCTCTCCTTATACTCTCAGCCGTCTTGTCTTTCTTTTTTCTTTCCCTGCCTCTCCCCGTTTCTTTTTCCTTTGGGATTTCTCTCTGCCTCTCCCCTTCAGGCTTCCTGTCTCCGCTCCAAGCCGGCACTTCCGACAGCAGAAATTTCAAGATATGGCATGCTCATGCATTTTGTATTAGCTCTAGGGGCTCTTAGGCCTTCTGACATCACGGGGTTACACAAACTAGCAAGCACTGTAGTCCAGGAAAGCACCTGGAAGTAAGAGAAAAGAAGGGGGAAATTAAATGCTTAGCAACAGGAATGCCACACTTTTGAAGTATTAACTAGCTGTTCATTCAATCACAAAGGGTTATTGCATTAAGAACTCACATTAGAATTAAGCAGGAGAGAAAAAAACACTTGCTGGCTAAAGGCTAAGGATAAACCCAGCATTTCTTTATCACTGCCTAGGGTAAAGAAAAACCTTAATTACAATACTGGTCTTTGAATAATATTTCAGTCATAACAGCACATTTCTCAGATTCTGCATGATAAGTGCATTAATATTTATTCATTTTCTATGACCTTTACGTAATTCGTAATGGTCCTATTTTGCTAGCATTGATGGTTGCTTATGTTTTTTTGCTTCTTCTGTACAGTGGTCCAAAGCTTCATCACCATATATCACCATCTTTCTTGTCTTTGGAAACCTATTCATGTGAACAGGGTGAAAAAAAAAGTGTTGATTTTATTCTCAAGCCTCAAAACTAATATTTAGGAGTAGAGACCTTCTGCTGTGGTAGACCCTGGTGGACCTCAGACTTAGTACAGAGACTTATAAAGTACAGAAGTTTATTCCTGTGGAAACTGTTGGGACTGGGAACGACTTGCACTAGTTTTCCTTTCAGTCTCAAATATTTGTCATTCATTGGTGTGTAGTTCCCTTCCTCAACTTGAATATACATTCAGCATGCCTTACGCAGGAGGACTGCTCTGGAGACTACAGGTGTGAGACTATATCCCTTTGCTTTCACTGCTTGAAAACATGTGCTTTGCACTTCTAACACCTTAGAAATGCTTTCTACACTCTAAAAACTTCTTAAATACTTGGAATTTGCCTTATTCACCCACTGACATTCAAACTGAAGGGGGTTTGTTTGGTAAATTTTTTATAACTTAAAATATGGCCAGGTGCACATCCTTTTCCAGTGTTCTTTTCAAAACATTTGTTTTCTGTGAAAAAGTTAATACTTCAAATTACATAAAACTGTGTTCACTTCCAGTTATGAAAATAGGCTAGAGAAGACTCAACAGTCTGACACTGGCACCTTGCCAGTGGATTTTGCTGAACTCATTTACAAATTGCATTTTGAGCAAAAATACTCTTGTATTAAAAAGTATGAGCTAGATAAGATAACCATCTTCTGAACAGGTTACGGGCAAAGAAAAATCTGTAGTTCTTCACCTAATGTCTGAGTGCATATTTACAAAAAAAAGGAGCCCTCTCAATTTCTAGAAGCAAGTGCATTTGAATGAGACTATGTCTCTCCTTTTTTCGTATGCCAAATACTGAACTCCTAATCATACTGTTCAGTCTTTGGGGATGAAAATGCAATTCTGAGAAGAGTGTAAATGCCCTTTATGCAAAGAAAAGTCTCTTATCTGCAGTAATTTGGTGAATAGGCTCTGTGATGAAATCTGAAGTGCCGTGCTTCACCCACAGAAACTCTGCCTCCCACCTTTAGATTTTTGGATCAGTAATTTTCAGAACTGGAGAGATAGCTAGGCAGAGAAATGCCAGGGTGGGACATTTGCTTGTATATCAGTGGATCACAGTCTCTTTTTCAACCAAACAATTTAGAAAAAACAAAAGACACTATCTTTCTGGATGGTTGTATTTCTTTCATAAGGAACATCAGTAGATAAGGGTGTATTTCTGTTCTCAGCTATGGACCATTTTATCATGCAAAGGCATCAAAATACTGTCTAGTCATGCATTTGTCCCACTGGAAAAAAAAAGATTTTCAGTAGCTGAGAGAGAAAAATGCAACAGCCTTAGTATTTAAAAATCTTCTATGGACAACACAAGGCATGTTAAAAAAAAAAATTCCTGGCTTTGGGTTTTCTGTAAATACAAAATATATAAATCCTAAAATCCAAATTAATTTCACCCACATTCACAAACCACGAAGAAGCCAGACTAGTCGTGAAGATTTCAATGAGGTGTTTTCAAAGAGGCAAGAAGAAATGCCTTTTGCTTAAAGGAGGCAGTAGTGTAAAGAGTACTTTGTATGTGTCCTTGGATTTATTATCTGATTTTCAGCTATTATTAATATTCACAGGAGCTGGAGAATTTTCTTTAGAAACTTGAGTGGTCACTATTCCCATATCATAGGCACTTATATCGATCAAACCCATTTCCAAGACAGCAGTCCCAAACCCCTCCCAGAGCTTGGAGCCCAGATGCCTCAGAGCACTGAAATGATGGATCTCTTCCTGGGAAGAAACTACCGGAGCATAAACAGCGTGAATGCCTCCCTAGCAGTGTACCAGTCGCTGATGCTGTATCTGGAAATGGATTCAATATATTTGATTGTTTCAGAGCATCTCATTTCAAAGACAAACACAAGATTGCCCCCCCCCCCCAACCCCCCAGTATGTGAGAAACAATATTCTGGCTGACACAACTAAACATGTTACACCTCTCAAGGGTACAAATATCGCAGTATTTGTCTCACTAGGAATAGTCATTCCCTGCATCCCAGGTAGGAGTACTCTGATGAGAACCTGTCTTGGTGACCAGCCAAGTATGATGCTATAGCATTTGAGACTGAGAGCAGACATGCTTCACATGTAGTTCAGCATGCAGCACAACCTTCCTTTTAATCATGCAGAAATCTAAATTCACAGCCACTCTGAACATTAAAGGGAGGTGAAAATCCATCATTAACCCATGCACTGGCTTTCTCCTGGCTATACTGATGAAGGATAAACACGGCAACCTTGTCTAATATTTTATTTTAATTAGAGTAAAAGTAAACTGCAATAAGCACACAATACAGGGAATTAACAGAAAATTAAACAAGTTCTATGTGTAAACCTGTAAAAACACTCTGAGGCAATTTGAATTCTTCATCAGGCTGGGGACTGTACACATATTTCCTTCTTGATTTATTTTATTGAGTGCTCATGTTTCATTCCTGAGAAGGCCTGCTTGTATTGATTCGATCTCATGTTCAGTGAAGTGTGTGTGTGCAAATGTCTAATGGGAGCAAAGACCTGAAAGATAAAATGGTCTTTTTTTGGCCAGACCACACACCCTTGGAGATTTGCCTGGCCCAAAGAGGATGTTATTGCACAAACGGCACAACCTCTTTTTGAAGCCTAGAGGGGAACTCATGAAACAACATTTGTGCACTGCAGCTGAGAAAAGCTCTAATTTGTACTGCTTATCTCTGATCCATGCACAACAGATCTGAGAGGAGGATTTTGCCCTTAATTTGTTCCCTGGTGTCTACACATTTTGAGTGTGTTAGATCAATGAACGATGCTACATTCCATATGTGCCACAACACGTAGACCAAGCTAGGTACACTGAAGATGAAGAGGCAGCTTCAACTTTGAACGTCCTGTTTGTAAAACAACTTTAAACGTTAGGCAGATGAGTTTGCAAAATGAATTAATTAGCAATAAAGACCAAAGGCACACTCTGTGTGAATAAACAACATAGATTTAGATCTTAGTTAAAACTTGGTGAATGTCAGCTAATAAGGAAGTCTGTAGAGTCTGTCAGCCTTTGCAAATCCTGCTTTTCTGAAAGGAAAAGTATTACTGCTCACAGGAGAAAATGCCTATATAAGGTTTGAATCTGTGTGGTGGAATGAGACCTGCAGCTCAAAGATTCAGTGTCTTTAGCTTTCTGTTAGAAAGATCTTTTTATAGCTGTTTTTTATTTAGCTAGGGTTTTCTCTTGGGAGGGCAGGAGGGTGTTAGCTCAAGAATTCACTTGATAGATTTCAGATCAGCAGCTAATCTGTCACTTCAAGAGGTGACAATGACAGGAGGGAAAGACTTCCTAATTTATTCATAAAATACTTTATCTGTCGATTCCATTTATTTAGTTCATTCTTCATAGGTAAAAGTATTGAAAAAAGGAAATTAATCCTGACCTTGGAGGTGAGAAGCAGAATGCTGATTACTCCAGCTCTGGGGGCACGAGTAGGCCAGGACTTTTCTCACCCAAGAGTGTAAGAAACATGATAGACTGATATTATCTCATGCATTTTACCCCTTGAATGCTTGTTGATACCACAATACCACAGAGGCTTTACTGACTTATTAACAACACTTACTCGAAGCTCATATTCAGTATAGCAAGTCGCAGCCTTGTTTGCTATTTTGGCATAGCACAAAAATGGCTGTGGTACATTTTGCCTGCCATTGTGCACTTGCTGCCATTGAAAAGATTACATCATGTCAGAAAGGCCAGAATTTTCTGAAGGAATTCTTTATAAAGTGTAAGAATTCATATATATTTTTCAGTGAGCTGCAGCTTATTCTTGAGTTCATCAGAGTCTGGAAAGAATTATTGTATGATTTGTTGAGCAAAGAGTCTGAGCAGCAAGAATTAATTGGCCAAGCCCCAGTATAATTTTCTTTTTTGGTAAGTGTTGAAAAAGCACTTAGAATTGAATTTGGCTAGGACTCTGATGTCTTTAAATCTTAGGTGATGCAGCATACTATTCATGGAGGTCACTATGATACTGTGCAATCACATTTCGATTTCACAATGGTAATATGGAAGAGGTTTTGGTTGCTAAAAGTTAATTCTTCATAACAGAATTGAGTCCACTTATTTAGGCACTTTGATTTGCTAGAACTTTTCTTTTAATTGGCTTTTTCACCACCCACCTCAGATGCAATCCATACTAGACATTACAGGAACATTAAGTGTTCAAAATGAGGTATGAAGATTCAAGAACTGTCTTTCAGCTAATGGAGTGAGTTTGATCAGGAGCTGAACACCTTATTTACTGATCTAAACTATCTTCTGAGGTGGTATTTGGTCCATCACTGGAAAAATTCAAGATCAGGTTGGATGGGTCTCTGAGCTACCTGCTCATTATCAATATCTCCTCCACTACCTAATCCCTGCTTATTGCAGGAGGAAGCGGAGGAGATATTCCTTAAAAGTCCCTTCTGAATGAAACTGTGTGATGCTATGAGTCTCTGCTTCACTTAATATGGTCTTTAGAGACATTCCCAGCCTTTCTTTGCCAGATTTCAATCTTCAAAATTCAGTTAGTTTGCAGTGATGGAGCATATATAGTTTGGACCATATGTAGTTTTTTTACAGCTACTCCAAAACTTATTAAAGAGGAAATCTTCAGAAAAGGATCTCTAAAGAGACCATAAAGTATGCTTTTCAAAGGCATGTAATTTTTCCAAGTCTGAGTTTGTTTTTCTGGGGCTTTTTAGGAGATCTGTAGAAAGTGCATCTTGACATGACAGTGCTTTCTTGTCAGGTGTCACTTTACATCAAAGCATAGATATGTTAATATTTCTCAAAATATGGGAAAAAATACATAACAATATCCCTTTCCTTAATTACAGTTTTGGAATGGCAAATAGATCTTTAACTAACATATTTAAAAAAACAAAAGAGGACAGCAGCTAGAGGCATCTATTTCTTGTGGAAAATGTAGGGTTTTTTTTAAAAAACAGCAAAAAAATCATTGCACCAGTAAACAGAGAGCTACTGTGAAAGCAAAGCATGTCACCATGTGAATTTCAAACAAATTCTTCAATTGTTGAGATTTTGTGTATAAAACATCTCTCTTGAGACATACAGGAATGTAAAGCAACAGTATTTTATATAGCTGGTACTGCTCAGCAGCATTGGGGACCAAGAGTTTTCTGCAAAAGCTTTACATTTTTGTTGTCTGGCTTTCAGTTTTCCTCTTTCAGAAGAGCAGGACAGAGAGAACAGTGCACAAGTTAAGAGTCATCCTAGTACCTACCTGGAATGCAGCTGAAGGGCACAGCAGGACTTTTGAGCTGAGGGCTGTTCCCTGATCACACAGTTTAGTCTGGAAAAGAAAGTCTAACGTATTTGCCTTCATAATTATTTGGTGTGAACCTGAAATATCTGAAATTGGTAGATAGTCTCCAGCTCAAATATTTGTCAGGCCCAGGACTCCATATCATATAAAACACATGGGAGCAAATGCACTCAATACTGCCAATATGATTTATGTTCAGCAAGTTCAGTACACACTGACAACCAAGATAATGCAGGAAGATGATATTTATATCAAGGTTTTAAAAAAAAAAAACAGTTTTACAGACGATACAAAGAAACGTGTATTTAAATGTAAGTCATGACTTAGTTATTGATTTATCTACTCTGTTATGCATGAATATGTCATGAGGAGATGTCAGACCAAAACATCAGTGAAAGTTATATTCTTTGAACTAAGCTAATGGTCACAGTGACTGTGAATATATAATGAGTGTGTGTGTGTATATAT